>JAYXIM010050996.1:0-10081 GCA_037575425.1 Anastrepha fraterculus
GGCGGCGGCCCCTGTCGTCCCGGTGGTGGTGGCGGCATTGCACACTAATCAATATCTTCAAATCGTTAACAAAAGCCGCTGGTGTATTCTGCTTTAATTGAATTGCTTTCGCCTAATGCCGACGTCTTAGTTTGCTGCTGTCCAATCTAATACTGCCTATGAGGGTAAATGATGAATAGTCGCTGTAGTTAATTTCGGTAGTGTTTATTGGTCGGTATTGTTGCAACACCTGCATAGACGATGTGCGAAATCAATTGTCATAAATTCAGTGATAAGTTATCGCTGTGCGGCACTGAAGCGTTGTAAAGATGCGCCAAAGAGGCGATAAGATTTGCTGTTTGTACGCCTATATTTGGTTTTACTGCGGTAGAGTGACCAGAGGTAGTGTATGTTCGTTTGGGGTGGTTTATTCAATTAATTTTTATATGTAGTGCAATGCGAAAATTCATAAAAACAAAATATTACAAATTTTAATTTCAGAACAAATAAGAAAGAATTTCGTAGAATTTTTCTGAATTTTGTAGAAATTGTAAAAGTTTAATTTCACTTTTGTTCGATTTTGGCATACAAAAAATTATTTGCGGAATATAACAAAACTATTTATATTTTCTTTGATATTTTGTGCATTCGACAAGTGATTTTAATCGCAAGTGATGACTGCGACGTGGAGGATACCCCGCGCGTTGGTCGTCCTGAAGTCTTTAACTCCGACGCCTTGCTCGAACTCGTGGAAGCTGAGCCAAATTTGACAGTCGATATGATATCTCAGAGGTTAAATTCATGGCATGGAACAGTTCACTTTAGTTGGGAAAGCTTTCAAAACTGGAAAAATGGGTTCCACATAGACTTTCTGTCGCCAACCTTCAGCAGAAAGTGTGTTCTCAGCTGCCGCAAAGACTTGAAAATGATGGGGTTTCGAACCGTATCGTTACTGGTGATGAAAAACGGGTCCTTTACAATAATCCTGTTCGCAAACGCCAATGGTTAGATAAAGTTGTAACACCTGAACCGACCTTTAGAGATGGCCATCACCCCAGAAAGATTGTCCTGTCTATTTGGTGGGATAGGGCCGGTATTGTTTATTATCAACTTCTGGAGCCAAACCAGACGATAACTGCTGATTATTATTCCTATCAGCTATCAAACCTGAATGAAGCACTTAAAAAATAAAAAATAGTTTAAAAAAACTAAAAAACACGCTTTTATTGCCAATCGAACTAAAAAGTATAAAATAAATTTTAATGACATAGAGACCTATAATGAAGTAATAGCAAATCGAACGATCAGTCATAGTCAACTACCTCAGAACAGAATTAAAACAAAAATTAAGATACAAATAGAATAATTCAAATTAGAGTTAAAAGCGTGGGATGCATTTTGCTTCACTTTCATAACCTTCTGTACATAGGTAGTTGCCAATAGAATGATTGTAATATTTACTATATCAAGCATCCCACGCTTTTAACTCTAATTTGAATTATTCTATTTGTATCTTAATTTTTGTTTTAATTCTGTTCTGAGGTAGTTGACTATGACTGATCGTTCGATTTGCTATTACTTCATTATAGGTCCCTATGTCATTAAAATTTATTTTATACTTTTTAGTTCGATTGGCAATAAAAGCGTGTTTTTTAGTTTTTTTAAACTATTTTTTATTTTCTACTTTTTAGTTCGATTAGCAAAAAAGCGTCTTTTTTAGTTTTTTTTAAAACTATTTTTTATTACGAATGAAAATTATGCAGTTATCGGCCTTAATAAAGAAGTAATCGGGATGAAGAACTTATTTCGTGGAGGGAGCCTGAGAAACGGCTACCCCACTCCATTGGCCAGTTTTTTTTCGATTTTCGTGGTGTGGTGCACTATGAATTCCTTCCACCTGGCCAAACTGTTAATAAGGAATATTATTTGAGCGTTATGCGTCGTTTACGTGAAGCAATTCGTCTAAAAAGACCAGAATTATGGGCCAACAACTCTTGGTTTTTGCATCACGATAATGCACCGTCTCACACTGCACTCGTTCTTCGTGACCATTTCGCCAAAAATTCCACGCATATCGTTCCGCAACCACCGTATTCGCCTGATTTGGCTCCGTGTGACTTCTGGCTATTCCCAAAACTCAAGAGACCACTCCGGGGAACGCGTTTCGAGTCGATTGAGGAGATAAAAGCTGAATCGAAGAAGGTGCTGATGGCTATACCGGAAATGGACTATTTGGCATGTTTCGGGGATTGGAAAAATCGTTGGCATAAGTGTATTTCATCGAGAGGGGATTGTTTTGAAGGGGATGAAATTGATTTACAAGAATAAAAAAAGATTTTTCATTTTACAACCAAATTCACCTTACTTTTTGCCCACAGGTAAAAAAAGAAAATATTAATCCTGGCAATCCTAATAAGGATAATGGAAAACTTTTATCAAGTTATTGCATTGTCATCGGCCCTTGATAGGTGTGCAAAATTCTAAGTCGATCAGATTTTTAGAAGCCAGTGAAAATTAAGCTCAAAGATTCCGTTACATACATACATATATACATACATGCATACATACATACATACATACATACATACATACAACCCGACCTAATAAAAGTGTGTTAAAAAGATTCAAAGATTCAAATTCACCTTACTTTTTGCCCACAGGTAAAAACAGAAAATATTAATCCTGGCAATCCCAATAAGGATAATGGAAAACTTTTATCAAATTATTGCATTGTCATCGGTCCTTGATAGGTGTGCAAAATTTCAAGTCGATTAGATGTTTAGAAGCCAGTGAAAATTTAGCTCAAAGATTCCGTTACATACATACATACATACATACATACAACCCGACCTAATAAAAGTGTGTTAAAAAAGATTCAAAGATTAAAATTCACCTTACTTTTTGCCCACAGGTAAAAAACGAAAATATTAATCCTGACAATCCCAATAAGGATAATGGAAAACTTTTGTCAAATTATTGCATTGTCATCGGTCCTTGATAGGTGTGCAAAATTTCAAGTCGATCAGATGTTTAGAAGCCAGTGAAAATTAAGCTCAAAGATTCCGTTATATACATACATACATACATACATACATACAACCCGACCTAATAAAAGTGTGTTAAAAAAAGATTCAAAGATTCAAACTCACCTTACTTTTTGCCCACAGGTAAAAACAGAAAATATTAATCCTGGCAATCCCAATAAGGATAATGGAAAACTTTTGTCAAATTATTGCATTGTCATCGGTCCTTGATAGGTGTGCAAAATTTCAAGTCGATCAGATGTTTAGAAGCCAGTGAAAATTTAGCTCAAAGATTCCGTTACATACATACATACATACATACATACATACATGCATACATACATACACACATACATACATACAACCCGACCTAATAAAAGTGTGTTAAAAAAGATTCAAAGATTCAAATTCACCTTACTTTTTGCCCACAGGTAAAAACAGAAAATATTAATCCTGGCAATCCCAATAAGGATAATGGAAAACTTTTATCAAATTATTGCATTGTCATCGGTCCTTGATAGGTGTGCAAAATTTCAAGTCGATCAGATGTTTAGAAGCCAGTGAAAATTTAGCTCAAAGATTCCGTTACATACATACATACATACATACATACATACATGCATACATACATACACACATACATACATACAACCCGACCTAATAAAAGTGTGTTAAAAACGGCCGTCTTTAGCGAATAGGCGCAAAGTTTTGTTTCACCACGACAACGCAAGACCTCATACCACAAGGCAAACATTAGGCAAGCTGAACGAGCTCGGATGGGAGCTAATGCTGCATCCACCATACTTTTCGGATATTACACCTTGTGATTATCACCTTTTCCGTGGACTTCAATCCCATATGAGTAACATGAACTACTCCTCAAAAGAAGCTATAAAAAGGGATATCGAAGCGTATTTTGGCTCCAAGGAGAAACAATTTTTTGAGCAGGGAATTAAAAAATTGCCTAAACGTTGGGAAGACAATGTAAATGATGAAGAAAAATATATTATTGATTAATAAATACTTTAAACACATTTTTTTATTAATTTTAAAGCCACCTTTAAGAAACGCACGAACTTATGGACTGCCCGACAGAAAACAATTTTTTTGGTTTTATAAGCAAAACTGTAAAAACGTTGCTTTTTCTATGGTTGAAATAGCAATAATTTATATTTGAAATCATAAAAATTATTTTTTGTAAAATAATCTTTAAAAATATCGCAAATCCGTTATTTATATCAAATGAAACAATTTTTTTTCCGCCGCTACCCTGAAAATTGGGATTTTTCAAACATTTTATAAAAGCTTTAGGTAAAGAAGTTTGGCTTATTTATTTTTTTTTGGTTTTTTTTTATTAACACATCTTAAAGTATAAACAGAATAACGTTTAGAAATTACAAGTAGTACAACTAAATAAAGATACTAACGAGCAATTTTTATTGAACATATATACTAAAAAAGGAAAAACTAAGATGCCTCGATATTCATAAATTCATTATGAATGTATAAATATATAAGGTGCAGCTGCTACTGGGTGCCCATCTAGTCTAAAACTGTTTTACTCTTGAGCCGCCGACGATGAGTATTTGGCTGAAGCAAAGCCAATGCTTCAGCGTTGCCGTGTGTACTTAAACGTTGTCTGTGAGCCATGGCATACTTTTTCGCCACGTCAGTGACGAGTAGCATACCAAGATCACGATGGAGGTCGAGATTTCCCACATAGTATGGAGCGTTGACGTTGTTGCGCAACAGTTTATTTTGGAATCGTTGGATAATAGTCATGCAAGATTCGTTTGGGCATCCCCATAGCTGAATGCCATACGTCCAGACCGGTTTAAGAATTTGTTTGTATAGAAGTAGTTTGTTCTTCGTTGATAGAATACAGTGTATACCAATAAGATAAAGAAGGTTTTTTGTTTTTAATTCCAGCTCTTCACGCTTTTCCATGACATGCGCCTTCCAACGCAATTTAGCATCAGGGGTTATTCCAAGATATTTTGCCTCGTTGACGTACGGTATATTTACGCTGTTTATGTAGACTGGCTTGTAAATTGTTTTTTTCAGCCCGAATACAATGTGTACTGATTTTGAATTATTTAATTTGATCAATTTTGAGTAGGCGTAGAGAGAGCATTCTCGATTTTTGAATCTAATTTGTTTTTGAAATTTTGGAAATTGAATAAAATTAAATAAAAAATAAAAAAAAAAACAAAAAACAGTGCGGTCACGTGTGTGTCAATCTGAAATAACTCTCGTTCAAGTGTAATTTTTACGTGCCAAGTTCTACGTTCATTGCAAGTGTTCTGGTACAAAGTAAGAACTACAATGGCCCCTGGGCCACCTAACTTGGGGGATAACAGGTTTGCTTTGCTTTCCTCCAGCCCCAAACCGAAAAGGAAAAAAACCACATACAAAGCTCTCGACTTCCCCGAACTTCCTCACTCGAAACAACTAGCAACTCTTGTATTATTATTTTCTAGAATAAGCAACTTAAACTTAGTCAATAAGAAATTTACAGATATTCTGACCGACATCTCAAGATGGTCCATATGCTCAGGAGCGAACCTCTCGCTTAATAAATGTAAATCTTTTCATATATGTAGAAAGCATAAATGTAATAACTTAAATGTAGTTTATAATAATATAAATATTATAAATGCTCACAGCATACGATTTCTTGGAATTATCTTTGATAAGCGTCTTACTTTTAAGGAACACTGTTTATATTTAAAAAAGAACTTAGCTGCCAGGTTGAATATTATAAAGTATCTGTCATCTAAACATAGTCTTATACATACCACAAATTTGATAAATATTACTAGGGCTCTCATCTTGTCGAAAATCGATTATGGTTTGCCAATATACGGACACTGTGCCAAAAGTAATCTAAAGTTAATTTTCCCAACATACCACGCGGCCGTACGCAGAAGCATTCGAGCTTTTCCAACATCTCCGATAGAGTACATATTGGTGGAAGCAGGGCTACCCAATATTCCGGAAAGAACAGAATACACCACAATGAGTCTCATCCCAAAACTTCTCTATTGCAACAATAACATTCTACATGAGGCCACCTCATCACTATTTGCTGCAAGGAAAGTGCAAAATCGCAAGTCAACTATACTAAGAGCACTGGAATATGCTAACAAACTGGCAATAACCTCACGCCCACAATTAAGGCCCCCAATTAGCTCACCGCCTTGGCATTTGAGAAAGTCTTCAGTCCTTTTTGGTTTAGCAGCATTTCCTAAATCCAACACCAATTCATTAGAATACCAGCGTAGGTTTGGAGAATACGTCGCACCATTTAGACCTGAATGGAAAATGATTTACACTGATGGTTCAAAAACTCTAGACCACACCGCGTTTGCAGTAGTGAATGCTGATGGTGAAACAATAACGAAGGGTCAACTACCTTACTACTTTTCTGTGTACACAGCAGAAGCTATAGCAATATACAATGCCATAATAGTTGCATCAAAAACTAATGAAAAAACAATCATTTGTTCGGATAGCAAGTCTACAATATCAGGCATCATGAACATAAGAAACAAATCACCCCTTATTTCAAGCATACGGAGCATATTAATTGAGCATCAATATAAAGTCAAAATTATGTGGATTCCTGGCCACGTTGGTATTAAAGGGAACGAGCTTGCCGACCAAAAAGCTAAGGCTGCAGCAATGGAACCGTTGCACACATTTGACTGTATGCTTAAGAAGGACATCTGCGGACTAATTAATAAATATTTGAAAGCAAAAAGAACTGAGGCATGGAGAACAGTGCAACACCATTATGCAAGCTTAAATACAACTGGCGCTAAACCCAACTATCAAGCCATATGCCGTACCAAAGACATCACTGCATTCATCCGACTCCGTATTGGACACACAATCGGTACACACTCCCACATTTTAATTGGTGAGAGGTCACCTTCCTGCCCCTACTGCACCCTGTCAACATTAAAAGTTAAACACCTGTTGGACGACTGCACGCATTTTATGAATCTCAGGAACACAAGTTTCAACAACCATCTTCCATCGGAAATACTAAAGACTCCTTCTCAGGAAAACATTGAGAAAATTACAGATTACTTAATTAGAGCGGATCTGAGAAAATTGATTTAAACCATAAGTCTCTTTACTTAAACATATATGTAAATATTCTTCCGTATATCCTATGAATTTACCTTTCACATAACTTAATTTCTTTAATTCATGTGTTGATAGTGCCTAATAATCGTTTCCAGAAAATTAACTCTCTAATAGCTTAACTTTTGTAGTAAAAAAATATTCTTATTAGAGTAGTGAGCCGTAAGCCCTGGCAGCTAGTGCTCCTTTTTTTATTGTAAAATAATAATTTATTGTTATTTTCCATATATTAAATAAATAAATAAATTTAATTTGATACGCCATTTTTTGCCCATGTTACAATAGAACTCACCGCTGATTGCGATTTCGCGACTTCTCCAACTGCTAGGATAGCCGTGTCATCTGCAAATTTGCGGTAACGTGTTGCTCGTGAACGGGTAAGTCATACGTATACAAGAGGTACAGGAGAGGGCCTAGAATGCTTCCTTGAGGCACCCCCGCGCTTGCTTTTGCAATGAAGAATAGGCTTTGTCAAGTCTGACTCGAAAGTATCTGCCATCAAGGTAGGAAGAAAGAATTTCGCAATAATTCCCGGGCAAAATCCATTTTACTTTGTGGAGTAGGCCCGTAGGCCAAACTTTGTCAAACGCCTGCGAGACGTCAAGGAACACCGCTGCGCAAACTTTATTATTCTCTATCACACACTCTATGGTTCTAACAACCCTGTGAACTTGGTCGATTTCGCTTTTTGCATACTATTTTTCCAGAGCAAAGTTTTGCAAAAATTAAAAGAGATTCTTGTAATTTATTGAAATTTATTAACTGACTAATCAAAGCTACTGTCGTTCTATTTCTGCTCAGTCTGGTTTATTTTGGACTTCACCTTGTACATATCTCAATCTCACATGAATAAAATAAAACTTATGTATACCAGTCAGTGCGGAAAAGTAACGGCAGCAGTCATCAGGTGCTAATCATCCCCAAGATAGTCGTGAATTAGACGGATTTCTATTTAGCCAAGTACTGTCATTTCCGCTAGGTACTTTTTTATAGAGATATTCTATATTTTTACAGTAACAATAACAACCAGGTGTTAATAATACTGTGAAAAGCCATGGAATTGCTGAAGATCCATGAAACAAATCATGTAAATAGAAATGGAAAGGCAGAGGTATGGAAGGAAAAGTATACCGAAGTATCTAAAAGAAAAAATAATGATGGAAGTTATAGGAAAATTATTGTGGAACTTGGCAATTAACGATCGACTAGCCGCAAGCTCAGCTTGTTTTGACGTGAAAATAATTAAAAAGATGTGGCCAAGATCAGACCGTTGACCGCCTCTCTGCGAATTTAAAAGAATCAGCCAATTGGCTGGCATCAGACGAAACTCGTTCATTGCTCAAATGTTTCATCGAGATTTTTGAGCAGCTAAGCAAATGTTTGTACTGGATAGGAAGCTAAATTGGGAGCTCACAGTTGCAGATATAGTACGAAAAGCTATGACGGAGTTCTACTTCTGCAGAAGGCTAATTACGAAGAAATGGGGGTTGGAACCCAGGATGATACACTGGCTCTACAAAGCAGTGGTTATGCCAGTTCTCTACTACGGTATTGTAGTATGGTGGAATACCCTTGAGAAGGGCGAAAATATTTAAAAGGATTGACAAAGTGCAAAGGCTCGCATCTCTTCTCATAATCGGTGCACTGTCAACCATGCCCATGAAAGCAGTATATGCGACATTAAACCTCCTGCTAGTGGAGCTGTAGGCAAGATATATCGTTCGAAGTGCGGCAATGAGGTTGAAAAGTAAATGGACAAATACGAGCTAAGGCCATGGCTAAATCCTAGCTGATATTTCAAAGCTTCCCAGACTGGTGGACTACGCATTCCCGCCTACAATTGCCTTTACAACGCTCCCGATTGTCATATTCTCAAGGAAATACTGGGAACGAAACGAACGATGTAAGGGCCATTCATGTATACACAGATGGCTCAAAGCTCGAGGGCAGATTGGGCGGAGGTGTAGTTTTCGACTACCCGACTACTGTAGTGTCTTTCTGGCTGAACTGATGGCAATAATGAAAGCCGCGACACTGGTACAGTGTGATGCGATATCTGGAAATGATATCTACGTTTTCACTGGTAGCCAGGCGGCGATAAAATGCCTCATAAAATAGTCGACAACCTCTAAGGTAGCCATGAATTGCCGCACTTCTCTTAACGAGACGGCTGAGTAATTTCACCTAATGATAGCATAGGTTCCTGCTCATCGCGACATTGAGGGTAACAGCAGAGCCGATGAACTATCGAGACTTCGCTTTAAATTGGCCGATGAGTATATAGCTCGTGGCACAGCCACACCCTTTCAGGCTTCTAAGTTACTTGTTTTATAGAAAATTGTAAGAGTAACGAATGGAAGATGACGTATTGAAACCACCTGCAAAATCGCCCATCAACTGTGGCCAACTCTCAATGCTGAATGCCAGCTAAGCCAAAATAAGCATCGTCTTAGTACACAGACATGCCCAAAGGATAGTTGGATGATTTCTGTAGAAGTTCTCTAGATGAGGTGGAGAAAGAGAAAATCCCGCACTTTCTGTGATATTGTCCTGCTCTACCCAGGCTAAGGTAGATAATTTTTTAATGCATTGGAAGATCTTAGTTCGTCAGAAATCAGGGATATACTATACAAAAGTTTTTGAAAAGCACACTCTGGTTTTAGAAGAGATAGCGACAAGCTTCCCACGCGGCATCACAATGGGCTATGAGCCTGAGTGTGTCCCACAGGACAACCGCTTCAACCTAACCTAAGCAAATGTTGTCAATTTTATTTGTTGTTATATCTTTATTTTTTTACTACATTAGTACTGTACAAAAAATCAAAGTGCTAAGCAAAAAGTCGAAATAGTTAAATGTATTGCTCGAATTACTCGAAAAAGAGCGACATACCTGAGCTCACGCATCGAACAGGTGTGCGAGTACTCGT
>JAYXIM010051012.1:0-66740 GCA_037575425.1 Anastrepha fraterculus
ACTCCTCCAGCAAACGGATAACAAAAGATAAGTAACAAAAGAATTGATGTTTCAGAAATGAGCAGCAGCAGCCGTTGGGAAAGAAAAAAATCGCCTGAGTACGGGGGGTAGAGGATAAGCGCTGCTGCAACAGAAAAAATTCTACTCGTGCTTGTGTTGTTGCTCTCCAAGTAGTTTTACAACTCCTTTGCATGTTATTGTTGGTCTTAACGAGGCCAATGTGGCTAACAATACCGCCAACCAGATTAACAACAGCACCAACAACAACTATCGCCAACAGCAGCAACCAGATCCTTTATAGCCATTCCATTATATTCACTTATGTTGTTATTGTTGTCTGTTTGTTGTCTTCTTGCCTTCTGTCTTCGGTGGCGAAATAATTCTTTTGCTTCGCAATAACACTTTTTCATGCACTTTTCTGAATTTCTCTAAGAGTGATTTCAATGTTTGAGTTGTGGCATTCGCTCATTTTTTCGTTGCATTATATTTGAATGAAAAGAAAAAACTAAAAAGAAAAGAAAAAACCAAAGAAAAAAGCATTGCAAAGCGGGATAGAAAAATAAGTTTATTCCGCTTGAAATAATGTAAACTTCGGATATTGTTACACTACTGTTTGAAAGAATATTAAAATGTAGCTGTTTCGATGGTGAAGCTCTGTATCTTCCTTTGAATATTTGGGCATACTCGTACATATTCATGTAACTTTATTCCATTTAAGTTTTAGAATGATTCGCACAAAGTTACACAAATTCTGATATTATATTATGTACACCGTTACTTTTCGTAGGATTTCTACTTAGATTTAAAGTCATAAAAAGTGATTGCAAGTGATGTTTACTCTAAAGCAACCGAAAATTATGCTATAGAGGACATACACCCGTTCCCAGCTAATTAGAAACAGGCTACTTTGACCAGTTTTGACTAATTTTCTATTGCATTTTTAATCTTTATCAACAAAAATGCGCATCATCGCAAGAGAAAAAATGTATAAAAAAATAGTGGCAATTTTGAGTCATTTTAAGCTTGCACTAAAATTTAATGGATTATAAAATGGAGTACTCAAATCTTATTTTTTTTACTTTTGATAAAAAAATTGAAATTTTTATGAAAATTTACAAGTTTATCTAAAGGAGAAAAAAATGTTTAATTTTGATGAAAATTTACCAAATTTGTAGACAAGGCAAAAAGTAGTCAAAACTGGTCCACATATTGCTTTTCTAGTAAGCTGATCAGTAAGGAAGTATGCATCACACCCAATAAAAAAAGTTGGCACTATTTTCGCATCGAAATTATAAAATTTAAAATATTCTAAGACTTCCTCCAAAAGAGAATAGAGAATCTTGGAAAGACTGCTGTAGCAGTGTGGAAGACACTAACGAAGTATCTAGACTTAGTAAACTGGTATCCAAGAATCCGTCTATGCCAAGAACAATACGAAAAATTAACGGGGAATGGGCTGACAGCTGTGACCTTGTCAACACATATTTTCTAGGGTGTGCGGACAGGTTTCGAACCTATAACAGATATTGTGCAAGAAATCCCGACGAACGTAATTACGACCAACAAGATAGAATGGGCTATACAAAGTTTCGACCCATATAAATCGCCAGGACTGGATGGAATTTTCCCAGCCATGCTCCAAAAGGTAAGCCATCTTGTGGTACCATGGTTAAGAACGATATTCTAGGGATTCTTGAGGTTCAGCTACGATCCTGTATTGTGGAGAGAAGCGAGAGCTGTGTTTGTTCCAAAAGCGGGAAAAAACAACCATCTCTACTCGAAGGAATACAGTCCCATTAGTCTAACCTCATTTCTTCTGAAAACATTAGAGAAGATTCTAGACACCTACATTAGAGACACAATTGCGCCGGACGAATTATCCAAGGCGCAACATGCTTACACTAAAGGCAGATCTATTGAAACCGCACTTCACACACTTGTACTAAACATAGAAAAGGCGTTAGAATATAAGGAGTATACTCAAGGAGTATTTTTAGATATATCAAGGGCCTTTAGCAACGTGACAAAAGATGCTATTTCAAATAGCATAGAGTCACTTAATGTGCAACCTGCGGCTTATCTATAGCCAGCTGAAAGATTAAAGCGGAGTGGAACGATGCGAGCGTCACCATCTATGCATGCAGAGGTACTCCGCAAGGTGGGGTATTATCACCGCTATTATGGTTACTTGTAGCAATTGAAATGCTCAAAAAACTTGACGGATGGGCACCAAAACTAGTGGCATATTCCAGTGACATAGCTATAGTAGTTACGGGAAAGTACCTGGATACCATCAGTAATGTGATGAACAACACGCTTAAAACGGTACACCAATGGACATCTCGCGCAGGGCTAGGGAAGTACAAGGTCCCGGCGTGGAACCTCCCGAAGCTAGGCAACAACGAACTACTTCTCAAAGATCATGCAAGGTACCTCGGAGTAATACTGGACAATTGCTGTGGAAGCACAATGTTGAGGAAAGGGTGAAAAAGGCCAGTAATGCGTTGTACGCATATAAAAGAATGCTCGGCGTTACTTGGGGTCTATCATCCTCTCTGATGCATTGGTGCTACATGGCAGTAGTTAGACCGATATTGCTGTATGGGAACTAAGAATGGTGGATTGCGACAAGAAAACTGACATATTTAATGCCACTGGAGAGGATTCAACGACTCGCTACTCTGTGTATAACAGGAGCGATGAAAACTACTCCAACGGCGGCGCTGGAAATGATACGCAGTATGCCACCTATTGACCTTATGGCGGAAAACCTGGCAGCGAAGATACTAGTGGCTGCGGGGTTATTCACCTGCAGAACCTTCGGTCACAGCTCAATAGGAAAGTGGAGCTCAGGTTGCACGGACTACATTACCCCGTACTGTAATTGGGAGAGAAAGTTTCGCACTACAATTGAAGAGGAGCGATGGCACAAAGGCATGAAGCCTTGCTATAGAACTTTTCACATCTATACAGACGGCTCTAAAACTTTAGACGGAGAGGGAGCGGGCATTTACTGCTCAAAACTAGGGATAAGGCAGCCTATCAAGCTGCCAGACCACAGCAGTATTTTCCAAGTGGAGCTAGCCTGCACAAGAACAAGAAAAAACTCAACAATTAATCTATGTATACGTGGATAGTCAAGCAGCAATAAAAGCAATAAGCTCATATTGTATTAAGTCCAAAAATGTTCGACGGTGCAGGGAGGCCATAGAAAGGCTAACCTCAAACAGTAGGCTGCATATCCACTGGGTACCTGGTCACAAAGGTATTATGGGGAACGAAATAGTAGATGAGATAGCAAAAAGTGCTGTGAGACTACAAACAGTTGACGCTCTCACGTATTCGCACCCATGTCACTGTTGACAGCTATGATGTTAAGGTTGTAAGAGCGATATCCTAGGCTTATTCGCCTTCTCACATTAGCTCGCTCTCAAACGGACTTCTCTTCGTGGTCTTCTACATACAGAATCATCCTCCTTCTATCGTTCATTAAGGAACCAGCATTTAGACCTATAGTAATATCATATTCATATGTCATAATATATATCTGTTTGTGTGTATGTGTGCAGTTATATGTGTATGCATTTATGTATTCCGCACTCACCAAACACATTTCATATCATCTCTGGTCACTTTCGCCTTGTCCCACTCACTCGAGGTGGCTATTTGAGTGCTCTGTATAAAGGACGAATTCATTACTGTTCGATAAGCTACATTTCTTTGCGTGCTGCATGTTCCATACACTTCACTTAGCTGCTCAAATTTCCGCCAAGTCGTCGTGTAGGCCTTCCTGAATTTTGCTCTTTTCGCGCTTGTATGTCACTATTAGACCCGATAATTTACGCAAAACTTCCTGCTTGCTGAAAGCAAAACTTTTATTCGCCAATTTGATTTCGCGGAAAACTTTTTCTCACAGAATGACACGTCTCCCTTTGCTTCCCTTTCTCTTTGAGAGAATGTTGCTTATTCTCATGCAACCACATTTTGTCCCTTCAAATATAGAACTAATCAAGAGTACCAGTACTAAAATATGTAGTTGCAATGGAATGAAGGCAAACTTAACCGCCAACGTCAGCCATTGTTGCGAATCAACTGTCAGGCGTCACAAAGTTTAGAGAGCTGAATTTTACTTTTCCTATACGCATCGATAACTTTCACGACAGATTTTCGAATGTTTCACATGTTTGTGTTTACGAATGCCTGATTTTCTAGAGTGAATTTACAACCGACCCTAACTTTTGCAAAAGCGAGCCTATCACAAAGCGTTCAACTTGTGATTGGAAGGCTTGTAATTGATTTTCGTGCTGTTGTTTTCGTGAATACGCTTGCTCATAATAGGTTTTTGCTACATACTCGTAATATATGGCATGAGAAAAATTTACAAGCAAAGACACATATACACTCACATATGTGTGTGCATGCATGAGTGTGGTTTGTTGGCGTCCTAACAATAAGTGTCAAATGCATTCGCTTTTAACCAGATGGACCAAAATGAGCTACAAAGCATTGTGGAGTGCGTTCGCACACATACACAAGTATAGATATATGAGGGGGTTGTAATAGCACAGCAGCTGTTTTTGAGAAATAACCTCAAATTGCTTTTGAAAGACGCTAAAATGTTTGTAAAGTGAACTGCCAAAGGAAAAGTTTAAACTCAACCCTACGTATAATTTATAGTAAACATACACACACTAACCTATCTACAAGCGAAAGGAATTTTGTGTGCAGAAGTAGGTGCACATGTATGAATTCTACTTAGACACACTGACCAATACACAGAACAGATTTCACATTTCTTTTCTTTCATAGTTCTGTCTGCACTACTAAACCATTTTGATCCAATTCTTGAACACATTTTTCTTTCCAGGTTCTTCAGTTTTTATTCTATTTATATATTTATTTCTTATATAAGCAAGAATTTATTACCGAGAAAATTTACAGAACTCTTTAAAGATATTTTGTGATAGTTGGCAACGCGTTGCACAGTGTGCGAAGGGCTTGGCGGGCTGGCAGCCACTCCATAAAAAATATGTAATAAATAAATAAACTGGGCTGCAGATGCATATGTATAAGTATATATGTATGTAAGTGTGTAAAAAGATGTCTGCAGGAAAATCACTTCATTCTGATTACATACAATATCCTGGTGTATACAAGGAGAAGTCCAAAATAAACAAGACCAAGACCAAGTCCAAAAGAAACAAGGCGTCAAAAATTTGTTTTCGATGATGCCATCTTTTTAATGAGTTAGTGCGTTGGAAGTTACAGCGGACAATCTAACTTCCAGTAAACGCTTGGTGACATTTGGTTCTGTAGAAGCGAAGTTATTGCGTCGAACGTGTCTGTATATTTGTGTCATCGATACAAAAATGAGTTTCGAACAAAGAGCAAATATTAAATTTTGTTTCAAAATCGGTGAAACGTTTACGGAAAAAGTTTATGGCAATGATTGTTTATCTCGTACCAGAGTTCATGAGCGGTTTACATGTTTCAGAGATGGTTGTGAGGACATAAATGACAATCACCGAAAACTCCATCGAAATTCTTCATAAATTTATCAAAAATGAGCCGAAATCATCGTTTAAATTCATGCAATCGGAGTCAATATCTCCAAAACATCGATTTATCGCATTTTAACTGATCATTTGGGCTTACGAATGGTTTGTGCACATTTCATTCCGCACAAGTTAACTGAGGACGAAAAATTGCTCAGAATTCAACATTCGAAAGACCTCATTAATGAGGCGAGAAACGACGAGAACTTCCTTTACAACATTGTAACTGGTGATGAAACGTGATGTTTCCAACATGAACCTGAAACTAAGCGGTCAAGTGTAGAATAGAAGGCCCCAGACGAGCCACTACTCACACCATCGCGCTTGGAGAAATTAAAAATCAAGTCGATGCTTATTTGTTTTCACGATTCCAAGCGAATTGCCCACAAGGAGTTCATGCCAATGGGCCAAACTGTCAATGTAATTTTCTATCTGGCGTTTTGAAGCGTTAGTTGCATCGCATACGTCGAATTCGCCCCGAATACCGCGAAAGAGGAAGCTGGCATCTCATCAATCCACTCTTGTGACTTTTGAATAAATATGCTCGAAGTTAGCAGAACGAAGCTCCTATCGTTTCTACTTCAGCTCAGCCTTATTTATTTTGGACTTTACCTTATATTTTCTTTTATTTTACAACGATTTGCTTGCTGTTCGGCAAAGGGTAAGTATTCATTCGATATAAATCTCTGCTCTAGAAAACTATGTTAATTGTATTTTTAGTTATTTAATTTTTTATTAGTTTAGAAGCTTAGAAATGGAACACCCAGTAGGTAAAAAGAAGATGGGTATGAAGAAGGTGTTATAGGCGAGACTACAGTACGGAACGGCTTGCAAAGTTCAAAAATGCCGACTTTACATCGATCGCACGCCTCGCACTGTAAGGCCTTCTGAATTCGATGAAAAACGTCTCAAATCACTTCTGATGGGGAACGCCCACCAAACCAGTCACGAATTGGCGCAAAAAATGAGCTGCGATCATAAAACAATTCTCAGTCACCTTCAATTAATGGGATTTACCGAAAATTTGGGAGCCTAGGTGCCTCTAGAGCTCAGCGGAAAAAACAAAGAAAATTGCCTTCAAATTGCTTCTCAAAATCCCGCCCGCTATCGAGCAACACGCGCTCATAAACAGCGCTTTTTGCATCGAATCGTCACGAGAAATGTGTAATGATGCTTATACTATATCAATATGAAGCATAGAAAGAAGTGGGTGGTTCTAGGAGATACGCCAAAGCCGAGAGTTAAGCCGGATCTTCATCAAAAAAGATCATGATATGTGTTTGGTAGAACTGGGAGGGCATGGCTAACTGGAGAATGCTCGAAAAGAATGCCACGGTCTACAAAGAGTTCTACATTTCCCAGCCATACCGTGCGAATGATTAAAAATACCTGATCGTTATGGTCAAACCATATTCTTTCACGCCAACGCCAGGCTCCATATTACATAAGTCGTCAAAGCCACACTCCAAGAGCTGGAATGGGAGGTACTTCAGCATCCCCCATATTCCCTAAACATTACACCGACTTATAACCATCTCTTTTGCTCTCTGTCAAACCATATGAGCGGCAAAGAGGTCCTCCAAACCTGACTTACCAACTTCTTTGACACCAGACCAGGCAATTTTTGCCGGAACGGCGTCAACAAATTGGTCGAGAGGTGGGAAGAGGTTGTAAACAGCAAAGGCGAATATATTATTGATTAACTTCTGATATACATAATTATTGTTTTCTGTTAAAATAAAAGTTCTCGGTAAAAACGCTACGAACTTATTCACCAACCGTATACTTTGTTAATAATAATAATTAGCGCTTACACAGTCTGTTGCTTGTTTGGACGAACTGTCTTGATATTTCTTCACAAATGGAGGGTCCTGCAGCTTTATTCCGCCTTGGAACGGCAGATGGTTTCTTATGAAGAACATTTTCATATATTACGAGAGGCGACCACCATTAGAAGGATAGTTTTCTAATATTTGGTATTTCGTACTCGGGGTTTCGAACCCGAGTATTATCAAATGGTAGTCAGGCACTAACAAATTAAGGCGATTTATTTATTTATTAAGAGAATTTCTTATTTGATTTGAGAAAATATATTTCCTTGTTTAGGTAGTGCTGATTGATTTGTAAAAAGATCTCACTTAGATCTCCAGGGTCCATTGTGTTACCAGTGTCTTATATCTAGAGGCGACGATATTATTTTATGTAATTTTTAATGTCCCTCTCGCGAGTTTTAACAAGCCGCTCACCCATTTTGTCGGCAATATCCCAGCAAGGCTGAAAAATGTGTTGATCCCAAGCACATTCGTGGAGTCCTACAAAGAGCAGAGCAAGTGGGTGTTCCAAAGTACCTCTAGCATTCACTTCGTTGCATGAGTTATACATATCGCTCTGGGCTAATCCCATTTTGTCTGCGTGATATGGCGTGAGACAGTGTCCTGTGAGCTCTCTAACCAATATTTTGCTGTATTTTCTAGAGAGTGATAAAACAAAGTTTGTAGTTTTCGTGTTCCAAGTGTTTAGAATAATTTGGCAGTTTTGTATGAGATTTAGCGTTTCCATATCGATTGCGTCACTAGAGCTAGTTCCTCATTTAGTCCTGTTTTCAAAAAGCAGAGTGATGGGTATATTTCTGACGTGCCGAAATTCGGCGAGCGAATATCTGCCTTAACGAGCTCGTCCGCTCTCTCATTTCTTTTTATTCACTTGTATCCTGGTATTCTAGTGACCTGTCCATATCAGCAGAGTTTATCCATTTCGGAAATGCAGTGTTGAACACATTCCGAGTTCAAGTAGCCATAATTACTTTAATAGCTGATTGGCTATCAATAATAATGTTTGCCTCAGTTTTAAGAGAGGCTAATTCCAGAGCCAATTCAGCTGCTTTTGTTGTGGCATAGATTACAGCTCGAAATACTATATACTACAGTAGTTAGGGAGTCTGAAAGACTTTTGGAGGTCAAATTGCGGACAAAAGACATCCGCTCCTACTCTTTCCGTCACATTGGACACATTTGTAACGAAATTGTGTGAATGGTATGTGGATTCTAGAACTTTTTTTCCATCCATTTTGCTCTATAGGCTTTTTGCCAAATTTAACTTGTGGCATTACGTAGTCCGACCTATCATTTGAATCCAGAATGATGCAGTGACTAGAAAGCCTCTATGAGAATTGTCCTGATATCTTCAGTCTTAACGCAGATCTTTTGGCTGAATTTTTTACTAGTAATTTGATTCGATGCCAGTTGAGAATTCTTTCTATTGCCGCTGTTGGAGTTGTGCTCTTAGCGCCGATTACACATACAAGTATAATCTTAATCCTTTGCACGCTTCCAATCTTTTAACGTAAGTCACTTTATCGTCACTTCAATGACCGCCAATGTGTGGGTCGAGGAGATAAGCCCGAAGTTTTGTCGACCATTCTTCTCCATGCGTATAAGGTATTGTATTATAGGATTTCTTTGCGCTTTCTTCCATATTTAATCTTCATAACAGTTTGCTATTCACAACAATACCAAGATATTTATTAGATGTTTTTGGTATCAACTCAAGCATCCAAGCATGACGACCAATTTGGAATCATGTACTGCCTTGTAAAGAGTATTAAGTCTGTCTTATCTGGATTTACTTCCAATTCGTACTTTCCAAAGTTACATAAAAATAGCACAGCTCTTTGTAGGACTCTAAGAGGAATGATTAGAGGCAAAGTCGGGTATCCATGTCGCAAAAGGAGACTAAAATCCTTTGAAAATACGCGCATGCCACCATTTCTTTACCAGTACCAAATTAACATTATTTATATATATAATTGGCGCGTACATAATTTTTGGGTGTTTGGCCGAGCTCCTCCTCCTATTTGTGGTGTGCGTCTTGATATTGTTGGAAGGAATTGGAGGGACCTACAGTTTCAAGCCGACTCCGAACGGCAGATATTTTTTATTAGGAGCTTTTTCATGGCAGAAATACACTCGGAGGTTTGCCATTGCCTGCCGAGGGGCGACCGCTATTAGAAAAATTATTTTTCTTAATTTTTTGGTGTTTCACCGAGATTCTAACCTACATTCTCTCTGTGAATTCCGAATGGTAGTCACGCACCAACCCATTCGGCTACGGCGGCCGTTACTAACATTATTTACATATCAGAAATTTTCCTACTGGGATTATTCATAGAAGCATACATACATAGATTTTAGATCTGCTTCAATGTGGTCCGCATTGTACAGATTTTTTGGGTCATCCCAACAATTTTGCAGCCACAACAGACCGACATTTAATTTACTCAGCCTACACATCCGTGCCAAAACATTTCTTTGCATTGAAAAAAAAATCTCTGTCAATAGATTTTTCTTACAGTTGTGCGCATTTTTCCCGCTCTATCGATTTTGCGCCTATGGACTCTTGTGTGACCGTTGCTTTTACTCGCTTCCGCTTTTGTGTCCGATTTCAACAGGAACCTCTCCTTTTTCCATACAACATCCTGCTGATTGGTATATTTGCTGTTTTCAATGTGCAATGTGTGTGTATTTGTTTGTTTATTTTTCATTTCTGATATCCTGTTAATTCTAATAAATTCTACCGTTTTTGACAATTCGATTTTCGCTTTCAAAAATGAGTTCCTTTTTTGCTTACTTTCAAATATTAGCCGATGAGGTAATACAAGATACAAGGACAAACAACAATAACAATAACAATAATAGCAAAAAACAATAACAACAACAATAACACAATAAAAGTTCCAACAAAAAGAGGTGAAAGATAATATTAATAGGAAAATATTTTTTACATCCAAAATAATTGCAAAAGCAAGAACTGAAAGAAGTTTTTATCATTTCATTGTGCCATTGTGTAAACATACAATGTGTATTGTAAACATACATACATACTATACTTATAAATTCATATGGTCATGGGATACAGCATTGTTTGCGTGAGTGGTGAGTACACATACCCTTTGGAGTCGCTTGTCCAGCGAGAGTTTTTTTTTACGCTGCTTCCACTTAAGATAGTTTTGCAACTTTGTTTTATTATACTTGTACTTTATTTTTCTATAGCAACTCATGATGATGTACATATAAAAACAATAATATTTTGATTGTAGTTTAAAAGTTGTTGCCATCTCGAATTTCCCTTTTTCATAGCTCATGGCTTTTGGTCCTTAAGTTTATTGGTGGCGGGATGATAGGGTCATAAATTTATCGAATTGAAATGAAAATGTTTAATACGAGGGATTTGTGTGTGGAAAAATGTGTTTTAAATTGTGGCTTAAGCATATGGAAAATGTATTAGTCATAAAAGTAATTTATTTATATGAAAATTATTGTGGATGGCTGGCAAAATTTTAAGTTCACTACGAAATTTGTTATTTGACTAGACAATCTTCGATGCCTACGATTTTAATATTTAATATCTAACTGAGTTGTTGTGTACAAAGCTAATGAAATAGACCGAAGATAGCATAGTGTTGCACTCTTACAGTTGCGGCAGGTTGTATTAAGATGGACGGAAGAAATTCTAATTTATATCATAGTTATCCCATATGATAAAAAGAAGCAGCCACAGCACTCTATACATGCAAAATAATTGTGGGGGCAAAATGGGGCCTAACCCCAAAAATAGTTCACTGGCTATATACAGTACCACTACGAAGGCCTATCATGACATACAGTGTCTTAGTCTGGTAGCCAACACTCGAGAAAAGAACAACAGTAAAACGCCTAGAAAGTATTCAAAGGGGTGCTAGTCTCTGCATAAGCGGGGCACTAAAGACTACGCCCACGGCAGCGATGAATGTCATGCTGCACCTTTACCGATTGAGGCCTACAGCAAACAGCTGACGGCGAAATAGGCACTAAGGTTAAGAGAATCTTCCAACTTCGCCACTAATAGAAGAGGTCACGCAAGAATACTAGACGAATACCCTTTCCTACATCAAACGACAGACTTCTGTAGCTCAGTAGTGGAGTTGCATTTAAACACATCCTTTCCGATAACTTTCCCAACGAGAGAAGATTGAGACAATGGGGTAATGGACAATAAAAGCGGAATCAGCATCTATACTGATGGTTCCAAGCTAAATGGTCAAGTAGGCCGAGGCCTTCATTCAGAAGGAATGAATGCCAACATCTCATTCCGGTTACCGGATCACTGCAGCGTATTTCAAGCTGAAATATTGGCTATCAGAGAAGGCCTGCAAGCCCTAAATAAAAGTGTCCTCACAACAAGAGATATAAACATATATTCCAGTAGTCAATCGGCCGTGAAAGCTTTAAAATCGCCTAATATTAACTCGAAGACAGTAAAAGAATGTAACGACGTTTTGACAGAACTCTCACAGTACTTTGTAATAAACCTGCTCTGGGTGCCGGCTCATAGAGACATAGAAGGCAACTGCAAAGCAGATGAACTGGCGAGATTGGGTACCACATTACCGATCCAAGCAGACAAAGCGAACATACCTATACCTTTAGCAACTTGCAAGATGCTTATAGATAAACATACTATCAGTGCTGCCAACAGGCTATGGTCTCAGTCCATGAACTGTGCAACTAGTAGAATGACGTGGCCGGAATGGAACATGGGCCGCACAAACCGACTGTTGAAACTAAATAGGAAAAACATGAGAAATTTTCTCGGGGTCCTCACAGAGCATTGTCTGATTGGCAGGCATGCCAGCAGACTGGGAGTGGCCTATACCGACTATTGCAGAAGCTGTAACGACATTGAAGAAGAAGAGACTATAGAAGACTTTCTATGCGGGTGCATCGCTCTGGATAGAAGAAGGTTCAATATGATCACTAGATAAACGCCTGTATATTTATGTGAATAATTGCAGAGTGAAAATATAGGTTTTCAGTACACAGCTCCAGTATTACAAAACAACCGAACTTCGGCTACGACTTCGACCTCGACCAAGTTTGGCCATAAAAGTTCTGCTCGACTTCGGCAAAAAAAAGGCGAACTTTGCCCAAGCCTTTCTTAATTTTAAGTCCTTCAGAAAAATGTTAGAATCTGTGGCATTTAAATTATATAGTGTGCAATGGAGGAAAACAAAGTCTGCGCAGCGCTGTTCCTTGACGTCTCGCAGGCGTTTGACAAAGTTTAGCATACGGACTTACTTCACAAACTAAAATTGCTTTTCTTTTTCTTCTTCTTAATTAGCGCTATAACCACCTTCTTGATTCTGGCCTAGTCGCATCGGTCGTTTCTTTCTCGTGCTAACCGGCGCCAGTTGGACACACCAAGTGAAACCAAGTCCATCTCCACATGATCTTTCCAGCGCCGAAGAGGCCTTTCTCTTCCTCTGCTGCCACCAGCTGGTACCGCATCGAATACTTTCAGAGCCGGGGCGTTTTTATCCATGCGGACAACATGACGCAACCAACGAAGCCGCAGTATTCGCTGCGCTATGTCTATGTTGTCGTAAAGCTTATACAGCTCACTCTTTTATCGATACTAATATACAAAGGTCCAAAAATCTTCCACAGAATCTTTCGCTCCACAAGTGACGCCTCATCGGATGATTTTATTGTCCACGCTTCTGCGCCATACGTTAGGACGGGCATGATGAGAGTCTTGTAGAGTATTAGGTTTGTTGGTCGAGAGAGGACTTTACTACTCAATTGCCTACTTAGTCCATAGTAGCACTTGCTTGCAAGAGTTTCTTTTGCTCAGGAAATATTACGAAATCTTTTCTCCCTACCTTGATAACAGTTACTTTCGTGTCAGATTCGGTATCACCTATTCCTCATTAAATAAAGCAAGCGCAGGGGTAACTCAAGGAAGTGTCCAAAGTCCTATGCTATACTTTTTGTATACGAACAACTTACCGGTCCATGAGCAACACGTTACCGCAACCTTCGCAGATGACATGACTTTACTCATAGTTGGAGAATCAATCGAGGCTACAACGCCGAAATTGTAATCAGTAGTGAATTCAATTGCAACATGAGCCAGGAAATGCAATATCAAACTAAGAAATTCAAAATCGCTGTACATTGTTTTCCGCACTAAAACGTCGCATTCTTAGAAGACCAACAAAAATAAGAATATTTTGCAGTCTTCGCGTACTAGTGCATATATACGCTAGTGAAACTTAGATACTAAATAAACCCGATAAGCAAAAGATCAACGTTTCTAAACGACAAATCCTACGAAAAATATTTGGTGCTGCTTGTGAAAACTGTATTTGGAGAATACCATTTAATCACGAGCTTCAAAGATTATGGAAACCCCCACATATAGTCACGAGAATAAAGCTCAACCATTTACGATAGGCTAAACATATTATAAGTGAAGAGGAAGCATAAAGGAAGAAATGGCCTGCTCGCTTTGCAAAAATTGGCCAAAATAGCTGAAACGATTAGAGCGCTATCAAGAATAAGAATAAAAATAAGGTGACTATTCAATAATTACTACATGACCCACCGAAGCAAATCCTACTGGGTACGTACAGAAAAAATAGAGGCAAAGGAAGAACTCAAACGAGGCGTAATCCAATTGGAGACAAATGTTACAGCAAGCTAAGACCCGGACCGGGTTGTTGAGTCAACAGTCTTTAGAAAAAAAAATACTTAAAAAATTATTTAATGCTGATGCCGTATGTATCAGCATTAAATAGCAAATCAAGGTTAAGACGCAAAAAAATTACACTGATCTACGAAATTCTCGATTGTTTTTCTTTTTTGTTTGTTTCTTAGTTGATATAAAACTGGTTTGGCATATATTTTTCTACGCTAAAATCGATTCTGAGTATTAAAAGTGCCTGTAACTCATAGTTATGAGAAAGTAGGAACTAAAATCCTATACAACTGTTTTTTTTATGAGTCTTCATCCCTTTCTTTCTCAAAATCCGGACGTGCTAGATACTTAAACCTATACTCAAATTAAAGTTTGAGTTCTGCATTATAATAACCATATATTTTACGCTAAAAAACAAATTGAATAAAGCGAAGGCCGCACGATTGAATTTCAAATTATTATGGGCTAAGCTCAAAAAGTTATTACTCTGAGGTTTTTGGGGCCGCTAATTGAAGGGTGGTTAAATTTTAAGGGCCGATGTTGAATGTAAACCATACCTAAGCGTCAACTTGTTTTTTGCATTTTATTTGACATTTTTCAATTTCAGACTAACTCAATTTAAACCATAGAAAAATACACAATCGAGCAACGCGTTAAAGTTATTCAGGTTTATTATGAAAACGGGCGTTCAAATCAAAATACATATCGCGCACTTCGCGAATAAAATCATCTTCTGCGATGAGGCACATTTTCACTTCAGTGGATTCGTCAATAAGCAGAATTGCCGCATTTGGGCGAACGATAATCCAATTACTCTCGGCCGAACAACCAATGCACCCACAAAGAGTGACTGTTTGGTGCGGTTTATGGGCCGGCAGCATCATTGGGCCGTATTTTTTCCAAAATGAGGCTGGTCAGGCAGTTACTGTGCATAGTGTTCGCTATCGTGAGATGATAACGAACATTTTATGGCCCGAATTGGAAGATATGGATGTGGACGATATGTGGTTTCAATAGGACGGTGCCACTTGTCACACAGCTAACGAAACAATGGCTCTTTTGCGCGAAAAATTTGATGGCCGAAAAATCTCACGTCGCGGAGATGTCAATTGGCCGCCAAAATCATGTGATTTGACACTGCTGGACTTCTTTCTTTGGGGTTATTTGAAAGAAAAGATGTACGCCGATAAGCCAGCAATAATTCAAGAGCTGAAAGATGAGATAAAACGGCACATTAACGGCATATAACCTCAATTATGCCGCAGCGTCATCGAAAATTTGGACCATCGGATGGAGGTGTGCCGCCGAGGCCGCGGTGGTCAGTTGGTCATATTTTGTTTCATACGTAATTGAGCTATACCAGTATTATCACAATAAGGAGAAATGATAACAGCTAAAAAAAAAATTGTATTTTATTCAAAATCAACACCGGCCCTTAAAACTTAACCACCCTTTACAAGTACGATGTAAGTTTTTCAAAACTCAATTATTTTCCATTTTTTCCAAATAACCAGAGCCCCACAAAAACGTGGACAGATACCAGCAGTAATAGTGTCTGATATTTTTTGACAGAACGGTGAAATCGCAATATTTTTAGCTATCTTCCTATTCCGATTCCTAATTTGTAGTTCTACTTACAGTACAAATTGTTGTGTGCTGAGATTCTCTCTGAAAAACTGACTCATTTGCTTTAGTCCAGAAAAGTTGCTACTACTAACCCATTAATTCAACTTCTTCTTCCTCTCTCAGCGCATTTATAATCTCTATGCCGCTGCTAGGTCTTGGTCCCTAAATTTGAATCAAAGGTTAAGAAAGTTTTTAATAAAAGCATTGTCAATCAGGCAAACAAAATATCTTCGTTTCCAAACTTAAAATAAATATTCAAACATTCGCTATATTTTGTCAATTTTTTTCAATATTTTTTCTACTCCACTTTGTTCCAATAATAAATACTTTTCCTTTCTCGCAATGACAAACAAGTAGCTTTTTTCTCTTCTTTGTAATTTATCATAGCAGTAAATATGTATCTTGCTATGCCACTCCCTCAGTATTTTGTCGAATTTCATAAATTTCTGGTCGATACACCATCAAAAGCTGCTGTAGGCGAAATGATTCAGCTAATATATTGCAGCTCAGAATGCCACACAACTGAGAAAGTGCTTCTTAGTTTTTTCTTCATCCAATTCAAGACGGATTTTCAACTCAAAATCCCCCACACCCAGTCAATGTGCCACAACCAATACACATCCATAAAACTAAAACTTTCATCGAAAATATGCGCAAAAGTGGAAACTGATAAAAGTTTTGTTGTTTAGCTGCATGGATTTCTCCAAAAAAATGGAAATATAAGCTAGAAATAAATAATAAAATATCAGAAAACTAAAATCAAAGCAATCAGCATTTGAAAACACCAACGGCCTACTGAATGCTGCGCGCCAAAAAACCGACAACAAACCGCTAACTTAGCTACGCCGACACACCAAAACAATGGAAATCCGCAACCAAGCAGCTTCAGCAACCATTCAACCACTGACCCCCTCCAAAAACCAGTTAACTCTTCCTTTCATCGCTGATTCACTTGCTTGCGGCAAAAAACTAGGACAATGCGGAGCAACATGCACCAATTCTTGTTGTTGTTTTAGCTAGCTATATGAAGGCAAGTCTCTAAACTTACTGAAGCAAACCACAACGGAAACTGCTTTGCCCAACTAAGTACTTTGTACTGCTTCTTTTGCCAATACTGTCTTAGCCGGCAGCAATCTGACCGCATTCAAAAGTATTTTCAGTCAAGTAACTGTACAGACGGCCGCTGGTGAAGTCGCTTGTGGAAGTCAAGTGGAGTTGACTACTCGGCTTAACAGGCAGGTCGCGGTATGAGGATATGAATAGTTTTTGAGAAAGTGAATACCAGTACTCGAAGAATAGAATATTCCAATAGAAATTGCAAATAGAAATTAATTAAATGTTTAAAGTAGCGCTCCACAGAGTTTATCTGAGACCAACGCAAGATGAATGCCAAAAAAGGTGTGAATATTTTTTAAGCAAATGCGCGTAACGCACATTTCTGAAGCTGTGCAGGGAGTAAAAATGTTAGATTTATGGACCAGATTGTTACCAGAGAAGAGTCTTGGGCTAATTATATTAATCTGAATCGCAAAGGTATTCAATGCAGTGGAATAAGAATGGAACAGCAGCCTGTATTTAATAACTATTAGGTGTCCCAATTTTCTGGGGAACTTATGGCTACTACTTTTTGCGACTGAAAAAGGCGGTGGTATAGAAAAGCATGCAAATTTTAAGGAGTAATACCTCTTAATACTTTTAGAAACATTAGGATATGAAAATAGGATAAAGAGAAAGGGAAAATATTCTTGAAGTGTAGGGCCAAAATGAGCTCTTACTTGTTTCAATATGCTGCGCTACCAAATATTTGACCATCCTCTCTTAAGCACAAATTTAGCGCCTTGAAAAAGTTATTTATATCCAAAAATGAAGAAAAAGAGCTTCGAGAAAAAAAATGTACTGACCATAGTGGAATGAAGTCGGTTAGTTCGGCCTATCAGAAGGCCTAGACCAAATATATAGAATTACCGGCAAAGTCGTCCTAGGTAGTTAAAGGCATTATTATTTAGGTTGGTAGGTTAGATGGCGAAAGTACCACGGGTACACTACAAGTAGCAGTAGAGTACTCTTTAGATACCATAATGTAGACTACTACCCGCCAAAAATAACAAAAATTTATGGACTAACAACCATCTACAGCTATCTAGTCCTGTCGATGTAATGGAAAAGAGAAAAGAAATATCGGCTGGCGAACATCCTTAGGCTATCCCCGAAAGGCACAATAAGTAACCTGAAGCGTCTAGCCAACAAATCCGGACATTTCCGAAGAAAGTATTCAACAGTCTCTCCCCAGCTTCTGCAATTTGGGTTGTACGGAAGCTTCTCCTTATGAGTTCGAATCACCCAGTGACTGGTGAACAACGCTATGAGTTGGGAAATAGAAGATCGAGGGATGCCCAGCACTTCGAGCATCTTGATTCTGTTGTACTGAGGCCAAAGTTTCTTTGAGAAGTTGCAGTTTCCCTCTAACAACGGTCAAGTGGGCACCGATGTCTGAGAAGTGGAAAGATGAAACCGGTTCTATCAACTCTTACATGACAAGCTCATTGGCAATTTCATTCCCTTTGTGTTCCAATGCTCTAAAACCTAGTTAAAATAAATATTTTCTGCACGTTCGAGACATTTGATCTCCTCCTTATAGGAGTTGACCAAAACTAGAAGCTGCAACATGGCGACAGGGCCTTGATCGCAACTTAACTATCAACAAATATATTTATGCTTCCCTCCAAGCAGCGATCACTAAGCATTTTGCAAACCTGCAGTTTTCAGCTCCATTTTTCCGATTCCATCTTGGATTCGACGTTGAAAACAGCCTACTTGGAACGATTGCCTAGCACAAGCCTCAATCCAGTTTGCGGATGGATTTTTTTTTTGTTTTTTTTTTTTGTTTTGCAGGGAGGTCGCTACTACGTGTGTGGTGATTCTACTAAAAATATCCCTCCTCTTCTCTTGGATTTTTCCCTCCACCCCGGGACTGCTTCCGCATTGCTTCGAGGTAGAGGGCCAAGACAGCGTCCTAACAAGGACACTTACCTACTCACCCTTCGTCCAGGGTCGCCTGTTTTGAGAAACCTATGCTCAATGCCCTTCAGCATTGCTTTCCATTTCGCGCTTCTTTTTTTCGGATAATATCCTCCACAAAATTTGCGATGGCATTCCATTTTTCTTCGTATATCATTATTTTCTCGATAATTTCTTCAGGTGTAAATACACCAATAGCTCGTTGCAGACCTGTTCTCTCTACGTTACACCTCTCGCATTTAAAGAAGGTGTGGTCCGCATCATCATACTCTGTATCTCCATATATGTGTGCACTTTGGTTGGCTCACTTTTCCCATTCGCCACAAATACTTGCGAAAGGACCCATGCCCGGACAAAAACTGTGTGAGGTAATAGTTAACCTCACCGTGCTTTCTTTCTAGATCGGGTATTAGTCTCGCTGTCCATCTACCATACCGTTCAGAGTTCCATCTTGCCTGCCAAAGTGTGAGTATTTGAACTCTAATTGCGGATGGATAGATCTATACAAAGAACAGAGTTTGAGAGTCTGTATGAAGAACAGAGAACGAAGGAGAAAGCTACCATGTCCTACAAGAGATTGCCTTCAGAGGACAACCTCCTTCAACCGTATAGCGCTCGGAGCAGCAATGGATTGAACTTGAAGATCAACGGGAGGTATGTGTAGAATGACGTTAGGGGCGGCATATTTCACACGACCTAGTGATGCCAATATATCCAGTCCGCTAGACTCTCTCTAGTTTAGTGGTGAGATAGGCCTTCGGAAGAGATACCCAAAACACCCAAAAAGAGCAGAACAACTAAGTTGTACATCCAGATCACGGCCCTCTAAACTCAATTTTCGATGCGCAGTTCCAATTGAGCTTGTGACTATTATTATTTAGGTAATTTCTGACGACGACATAGACATCGCGCAGCGAATAAAGATACGACTGGCGCGTTTTGTTAAGCTCGGCCAAAATCGCGTATGCGGTTGTCGTGCCAATTGAGAAGAAGAAGACAATTTCTGATTAATTTTGTTATTTTTTATAATTTTTAATTTTTAAAATAAAGAAAAAAGTTGGAGAATAGTTTCGATGCAGAAAGCAAAAAAAAAACAATATTGATGTAAAGTAGGAAACATTTGAAAAATCGTAAATTCAAAACTTTATCAAACAGCCATTTTTAACAGCCTGGGCTCGGTTCAAATGTCATTGATGGTCTTTGTTAATTAACTTAACTCTGAAAAAAATTATTCCTTAAAACAAATTTTAATTACTATATCTTTAAAATCGATTATCTCGAAAACTGTTAAGTTTCCGGCATAAGGACGACTGGTAAACTTTCACGCATACGTTTTTTTCTTGATGATTTAAGTAAATTTTACAAAAGATTTGAAAAGCCTATGGATTGATTCGGAGAATACGTAGTAAAGAAAAGATAATCTCACATTTAATTTTACACACTTTTCTATTCATCCCCCGATGCACGAACTTTTTGAGCTCCCCACGCATAGAAATTTATATCATTTCGGAAATGCACATTGAAAATGCCAAATGTCAAAGGATATTAAAGTGTAAATTAAAATTCAAATTCCTCACTCCAAATTCAAATTAAAACATTGAAGAATTGGTTCAATGTAACACTTCACTTAAAGCATTAAAATTTATCGTATCTTAGTAGCAGTCAACTTTTCGCAACACTTCAACACATAGATATTTCCGGCTTTCTTTTGAAAGCTCAAGAGCTGCGCAACTTTCAATCCTTTCCCATCACTACTACTTTACCATCTTACGATGCCTACTGGCTTGTTCATACGGAAGTTGCAACTGATAGGGGGGCACTCGGGGCATTGAAAAAGCAACATACGCAAAGATGAAAGGGATTTCCCCTTTACGTAAGTCCTAAAATTTCGCAAGTTTTAACTCATTGAGGGGTGGGCGAGAACTTAGGCCAAGTATGGTTAAGCTCAGCTGCCTACTCGCTGGAGCTGAGAGAAGCTGTTATGCATTAAGGAAGTGTTTGGCAAGACTTTCGGTAATGCCAAGCAACTGGCCAATTATTTCCTTTGGTAAAAGAAAAATAAGCAAAATGAAGAGCAGAGTTTTGCAGGGTTATGCGCGTACATATATACATACACACACACATACATACATGCATACATGCATACATGCACACATATATACATACATACATACGTACATGCACACATGCATGCATACATGCACATATACATACATACATACATATATGCATACACCCACACATACAAACATCCGCATGTAAGAGTTGTAGAAGGAAGCGCGATAGTCAGAGTTAGAAAATGTTTGTTGAAAATAGATTTCATTAGAGATTTCATTGCGGCTATTGGGAGGAGTTTTGCGATTTGGTTGGCTTATAGTACAATAAAAGCTTTGACTTGGATTTGCTACGTTTGGTATTAATTTGGCAGTGAGGTATTCAGTGCTAAAATTTACGCCAACTCTGAAGTGCTTTATAGTGTAGCGTAGATTAAAACGAAATGTTTCTTAATCCGCAAAACTTGAATGCCCACTTTTATAGAATAATAGTAAAATCAAATAATAATAATATAATAACGAAAAGTCGCATACAACCTCATTAGCCATCTAATACAAGTTTTTAAACCAATGCGACCTATGAGCCCATCTTTTATCACAAAAGTACAAGAGGATTTCTAAAATTTCGCAAAAGGAGAGAAAGGATACATTCTTCTTTAGCACATGACCTACCACTCACTAATGCTTGCAAAAAAAAGTTTCTCTGGCGCCGCTCACTGGGGATTTAGCGGAAGAAAGTCAAATTTGCAACATACCACCTACGCAATGTTTAATGGTATTTCTAAATTCCAGAATAGAACCAACAATAAAATCAAAAAGAATTACTAAACTCCGACTTACAGTTTTTTTTTATAGATATTTCAAAAGTATAATTTTTTTATAGTATTGAACTGACTAAGAAAAAACTTCAAAGCCCAAGACGGTTTTTTTCCGTTTGCTTGAGCCGACTTCCAATTTTTTATTTTTCATTTAGGGTACGATATTTTTATATATTTTAACCGGAAGAACAAAGGCTGTGAAGCATTTGATTATCTATTTATAATTAATTTTACAAAAAAAAAAAAAATCATATTCCTTCATATTCTTGGATCTGCAAGTTGAGCTACATTTACCTACGGTCAGAAACTAGTATTGCTTAATAACGTCTCTTTCAGTTTTAATCAATTGCAGGTGCCACCAGGCGCCACTGATTATTTTTTGGCAACGATAATAACTAAACGCTTTCTAGTGTGTGCATAATGATAACGAAACACTTTTAATTCTGTTTTGACATTTTGAGGGTAATTCAGAATTATGAACTTACATGTATCCTGTGCGTAAATATTTGCTGGCTTATATTAATAAAAAAAAAAAAAATTAAAATTTATGAATTTTAAAAAACATTGTTTTTTTAAATTTATTTTAAAATAGTTTTTAAACATGTTCTTTTCATGCACAAATATATACAACTTCGTTAGTAGTAAAAATGTAAATATTTTTTGGATGTATAATTTTTTCCGCATCTCTGTACAAAAATCCCCAGTGTGCGCCGGGTGTAATGTAAAAGAACCAAAAACAGGATGTACCACTTTTCGTGGAATCCTGTGCGTGGGAATATAGAGGATAGCGATAGGAACAAAAAATCGTATGGTAGCGGAAATATGAAATGCTTCGTTTCGGAGTTAGGGGGATTGTGTAATTTTAGGTACTTTTTCCGAACTCCTATAGCTTGCTTGGTGCAGATTCTAGAAGGTTATATTTACATCCAAGGAAAGCTAGTAGTATAGGCTTTCCAACAAATGATTCGTCACTTCCAACTTCCCTTCTGCTTGGAGTTATGGGATGTGAAATTCAAAACGTTGGAAGAAATTTTTTATATTTATTCAATTTTTACGATTTTTTTGCCATGATGCCCGAAAGTCGCTATATTTTCTTGCAAGTTTTGATAACCTCAGAATGTTGGCTTTCATTTCACCGTTAACATGCAACTGCTCTTTAGATGAACCAGTTTTTGTGTCGCTCGGCAGACGGGTCACCCTGCATAAAATCTTGAGTCTGAGAATTTTGAATAAAACAGCTTTTTACTATCGTAAAATTCAATGGTATTTTTACTAGTTAGTATTTTATGAAAATAGGCACTAGGGGAAAGAGGAAAAGAGGAACTAGGTGTATTAGTTTCCGTATCTTCGTCAGGGTGGGAGTTCCTATGAGACAGGCAGGTTAGTTAGGTTGGTATGGTTGCCCAGCGAGTGAGCGCACTTGGACGAAGAGAGATTCGTCCTTTGTGATACCATTGTGAGGTGAGGTGAAAGGGAAAGACCGACTGGATGCAGGGAGAGGGCGGGGAGAGGTGGTAATGGGATGGTTAGGAGCGTGCGGATTACGAACGATGACTATGTTTGCGTCAACCGCTTTGTGCTGCTGATGAAATTCATCAGATTTTTAATGTCAGCGCCAGCTATATCAGCAGGCGTGGCAAAGAAATAAGAGTCAAGATGCCTGGATCTTAGCCCCGCCACACCAGGGCAGCTAAGGAGAAGGTGCTGAGATGATTCCACCTCATCCTCCATACATCCGGCGCAGAAAGGACTCGAGGCGATTCCAAGTCTCACAGTATGCATTCCTCGCTCATTGTGTCGTGTGAGAGAACTCACTAGATTAGAGAGCTGATATTTTGCCAGCCTCAGAAGCTCTCCCGAGCGCCCCGGTCCACACGTGACCAGAAGGATTTCGCGACCTTACACGTTTGTGTATTTTCCCAACGCTCGCTGAGTTGGCGCGATGCCCATCTTTCCAGGACCAGACCGCAGGTAGTCAGGGGGATCCCAATTTTCTCCCTTCGCGGGGAAATCACCTCACATGTCCCTTGTCCGGCCAGCTCATCCGCCTCACAGTTTCCCACAATGTCGCTGTGATAGGCAAGTGTGAGCAAAAAATTGCTTGCCAGGATTTAAGGTTTCGAAGGTTACAAATGCTTACATAAATAGATACATTGAAACTTTTTTAGTACATAGGCTAGTATGAATATCAGCAAGGTCTACATCACCCATGAAATTATTATAATCAATCATGCTAATTGGCGTTTTTATCGAAAGACCTGTTTTTCTATCTCTCTCTATCTCTCTTCCCCGTATCATAAAGGCCTGGTTAAAATCATCGTGACTTACTTACTTGGGTTTTTTTCAATTTCAGCAGTAGATGCTTTACATTTCAATTCAAACGGGCTATTCGGGACATGATCTTCGATTTCGATGTAACTCAAACATGTTGCTCTCTGGTCAAAACGTATTTTTTTGTTCGCCCGAAAAAAATTTTTTTAAGATTTATCGGCAATTTTTTTGTCGCCTCAAAATCGATTTTTTTTAACTATGTAAGAATTTTTTTTTATATGCTCATAACTTAGTCAAAAATGAGCCGATTTTAATGATTCTTAGTTCAAAATGATCGTAATTACTTGTACGAGCGACTTCATATAGAAACAATTGAAAAAAAGCATTTGCATTTTTTTTATTTTGACTTATTAAATGATATAGTATTTAGATTCATCGTTGTAGCGAGGCGAAATAAAATGGCAGCTATTCTTATATGTTAGCATTCGACTTCGGCCGAAAATATTAGGTATTTTCCTCATAAAATTAATCACTGGATGTAACCTTAAAGTCTTTGTAGGCGGTAATAAAATATCCTATATATGTATACTAAACTCATATACACATGAGTGCATGTACAAGGTGGTGCAAAATCAATCACCCAATTGAAAGATTCATATCTTTTACAAACGAAATTGCACAGCTGCATTATACAAATAGGCAAGTAATAGAGCGCGTAAAGGTTAGAATAAAGTTCTTCGTGACTCTAAATAGTTGTTGTTATTTGTAGAAAATCTATTCAAAACCAAAATTGAATGATTAATTTTTCGCGACCTTCTACATATGTGTTTAGATGGATATTTGAAATAATAAAGAAATAGTTCTCTTATTTTTTTATGAATCTATATTTCGCGCCTACATTCGGCATTTCTCCCCATGCCATGGACTTTTGCTGCTTACTAATGTTGTTTCACGAGTAGGATCTGAAATTTACTCCCCCATACACCCGCTCTGCTGCACCAGAAGCTTGTTTGTGTGAGCTCAGAGCCAAGTTAAACTAACATGCCTATTTTGGTAAAAAAAAAAAATAGAACACGTGTAAATACTGCTGTTGCCTAACAAATGCGCCAATATTGTCATATTAGCAAATGTTTGGTCGACACACACATACACACGCACTGTTTGATAAAAACTCATTCGCATGTATATTTTCAGTAGACTCTCAAGCACCCAAACTCGCAGTGCCGTAAAGCCAAAAGCGCAGGAAGTTGAGGTTCGTTAACAACGTTCCAGCTGGCATACTTTCAGGCGCGCATGGAACTCACAATAAGTGGGGTGCATATTAATGGGAGGGTGGTGTACGATACTGTGCATGTAAACACAGATGAGAGCATGTCAAACAAGTCGTTCGCATATAACCCTGCTGAAATACTCGGTTGCACATACACACACATGTAATATACACAAAGGCATGCGCGAAATGCGAACCATGCAGCCGAACAAGCAATTACCGGCTGTTGCGTACGCATATTGTAGTTGTACGCGTGGAAGGGTGAGTGCTCTACTGCCATCATATCCAGTGAATACTAACGTGAATCTGCGTGCATGTGCACGTATAACCGTTGTATGTAGCTCAAATTTATTTATTTATTTCTTAATCTTTATATGTAAGAAGAAAATATAGCAAAATACAATAAACCAAGTATTCACAAGCACACTTTATCTTAAAAATGTCATCTTAAAGTTTATATTATCATAGAATACAAAAAATTTTAAAAATACTAGTTAAAAAGTTTAATGAAATAGAGGAAGCAAAGTCAATCTCAAAAGATTTGCAGATGGTATTGAATTCTATTAGAGCTCTGCTGATGGGTGCATTTATTGCATAAAGAGTTGTTATAAAGGACTCTAAATTACAAAGGGCTCTAGCTTTCAGAAGACTTAAGATCACAATAATACCCCTACCCCCTTAAAGGATTTATTTCAGCCTTTTATTGTAAAAATTTAGTAACTCTCAAGGGAGTAGACATATGAGACAAACCTACAACCACAATTCAATACAGCGGAAAATGTGTGAGAGAACACTAATGTGAATTTTCTTCAGTAGGTACGGACAACACGAACACGCAAATATATCAAAGACAAATACATTATGCCTAGGCTATAAGCACACGAAATTTATTAATAAACAACGAATTCCATCAAGCGGAACGCAATGCGCACAAAAGCTCTCTCAACAGATTTAATCTTCAAACGAATACCGCCTATTTTAACCTGGAGAAAACGAGTAATTTTTTCGACAAATGCTGGGTCCAGCACTCGAAGTGTAACCAATTAAAAAGGCCATAAACTTAGTTTGGAAAATTACTTTAAAATGTGTGAAAATAATATTAAATTAAGAATCAATTTACTTTTGCTTAATATCACTACATTTTGCCTTGACTATGTCCTTGCGGCGTTCCGGTAACGAATCGCAAGCTCCCGAATGTGATTTGCACGTTTTTTGGCTCACTCATGGACAATGGCTTTTTTCAGCGCGTCGAGACTGGTGAATCTTTTAGTTCGGACCCTGCTCTACAAAATGGCGCAAAGAGAATAATCCATCGTTTTCGCGTCTGGTGAATTTGAGAGAAATTGTGTGGACATTATAAAGTTCGAAACGTTGTTTTTTAGCCATTCTTGGTTCACTCGAGCTTTGTGAGATGGTGCGGAGTCCTGTTGAAACACCTATGCCATCGAAATGTTTGTCTGCCCACGGCTTCGAAGCAACCTCCAGAATACTTTTCAGATAATATTTCACTTTTAACTTGACGCAAGCCTCGATGAAAACGATTGGAGAGCGCCCATCTGCGGTTACAGCGGCCCAAATCATTAACTGTGGTGGGCGCTGCCTCCTGGTGACCAATCGATAACTCAAATTCTCGTATGAACTATCGGTCAAATAAACCTTATCATTGTGGGAGTTTACAAATTGCTAAAATTGAAAAATTTTCTCGTCAGAAAACACAATGTTCGGAAATTGACCGCTTTCGGCTCTGACTGGTTGTTGCTTTGGTGTGAGATCATGCGCCTTTTGGATCTTATAAGACTTGACTTTGAGATCATTTTTCAGTAAGCGGTGGATGCTACGGTCACATATTTTCAGTTATTTTGCCATTTGATTGGCACTTCTTTGGGGATTTCGCTCAAGTCGCTTCTTCACTTTTTGAACCATTTCACGTGACGTTGCTGTCTCTTGATGAGCACCTCCACAGCGTTTCGCGATGCTACCAGTATCATTGTAACGAGTAATGGGTCAATAAACAAAAACTTTATTTACTTTCAGGTGCTCGAGCTCACGAGCAATCGCAGGTTGTGATTTTCCAACCAAATATAATGCAATCACACTATTACGTTTGAAATCCATTACTTTGCGTTTACTCTCGGAAAAATGCCTCCGTGTGCTTGTAAACAATACTCTGGACTGTCATTTAGCTAACTAACAGACAGCTGGTACAGACTGCGCAAGCAGTCTGCAGTTGTTTAGACTTCGAGTGCTGGACCCTGCAGATGGATTTCTTATTTGTTAAAAGTTTAAGTTTTTTTATCACTTCTTGTTGGTACAATTCGTAATAATTTGAAAACCTCTGCTCTGGAAAAAGGAGTAGTTTACTTGTAAAATATCTGAAGACTTTTCGGGGGAAATGATTTCAACTTAGCATGAAACTAGTAAGGCCATATAGTCAAATCCCCAAAGCATTTGAAGATGAAATAATTTTATATTTGGCCTAATTAAATTTTAAATTTCAAACCAAAACAACATACAACAGACCAAAACTAGCTTCGAATTGATTCCCGGGTCCAAACATTTTAGGAAAACGTTACTGAACCCGATCAACTTTGCCAAAGACAGAACTAGTTTCGAAAGTCTTAGTTTTTACTGAGAGTTGAAGTTATAAAATTTATGGGTGAAAGTGGGATTAGTTTATCGAAAATATTAAGTAATAGATGACCTCAAATATAATTTTTGTCTTCAGACTTTTGTAATAAAATTTAAAGAGGAATTTCTGGCAGTACATTTAAACCTGTGCCTCATACACAAGTGGGCATTTTTGACGCTTTCTCAAATAGCTATAAGATATGTGCATTAAAGAGGGTTGAATTATTCCACAAAATGATTTCAAATAATAAGGAAGCAATTTTACTGGAAATCATTTAAGGCGAAAACCCCGTACAGGCTAAGGTGAGCGGCCGAGAAAGCCTTGTCCGAACTAAAGTTTGCCCATTTGGTATACATATATATATATATTTTCCCGTGGTTCCTAGGTGGAACAAAGGGTCTCAATAAACAAGTTAAAGTTAAATCTATTAGAAGCTAGGAATTTTATTTGCCGCCAGGAGCAGCCTGCTTGTTGCACTTCTGTTTCTACTAGTCGCCTCCACGTGTTAGATGGTCTGCCAGGTCTGCGGCTGCCTTGGGGGTTCCAATCCAGGGCTGCTCTAGTGATATCATCATATGGCTTTCGAAGTGTGTGACCGATCCATTTCCATTTGCGGCGTCGAATTTCGAGATAGACTGGTATCTGTTTCGTTATAGTCCACAGATCGGAGTTTGATATGACGTTAGGCCAAAAAATGCGCGTGATCTTGCGAAGGCTGCGGTTGATGAATACTTGCATTGCTTGTATGTCACGTGTTGACGCGTTCCACGTTTCGCATTCATACAAGAGGACAGATTTCACATTGGACTCGAAGATTCTCAGTTTCGTGCGCCTCGTTATATGCGTTGCTCTCCAAACTTTATCAAGCATGCCAAACACTACGCGAGCTTTCGATATCCGGTTACGTATGTCAGCCGCTGAACCGCCGTTTTTATTTATTACACTGCCTAGGTAGCAGAATTCATCTACAGCTTCGATGTTAGTGCCGCGTATCTGGAAGATATGTGAATCGGTGGTGTTGATGCGCATTATCTTTGTCTTCGCAATGTTTATTTTCAGCCCAGCCCTCGCTGCGAATTCGCTCACCGCCTCTATTTTTGCTTGCATATGTGAGTGTTTGTGTGATAGCAGGCAAATATCGTCAGCGTAGTCTAAGTCCTCAAGGTTGCCGCTCAGGCCCCAGGATATGCCTCTGTTCGCCGCTGAGGCTTGTCGCATCACTAAGTCCAGTACCAGATTAAATAAGAGCGGAGATAGCACGCATCCCTGTCTTACTCCTGTTCGAACTGGAATAGCGTTGCTCAGGATGCCCTCATGTCTCACACGGCAGCTTGCTTCACTGTACAGTTCTTTGACAAGTGAAATGATTTTTTCAGGTACTCCTTTGCAGTAAAGTGCTCCCCAGATTGCCTCGTGGTTAAGAGTATCAAAAGCTTTTTCAAAGTCGATGAAGCAGAGATAAAGTGGCGAACGCCACTCGACCGATTGCTCGACAATCACTCTCAGGGTGTTGATTTGATCGACGCAAGAACAGCGTGGTCGGAATCCCGCTTGTTCATTCCGTAGGCCACTTTGCAGTGCGTCGGAAAGCCTTTTATTAATTATATGCGCTATTACTTTATTGACCATGCTTAATAGTGTTATGCCTCTCCAATTCTTGCAGTCGGATAAATTGCCCTTTTTCGGTATGAGCGTGATGACACCCTCCTTAATGTCATTCGGGATCTTCCCGGACATCCAAATGTTTTGCAGTAGAGGGAGTAGCCTTCGGGCGCTCACCTGAGGGTCAGCCTTAAGTAGTTCAGGATTGATGTTGTCTGGTCCTGGCGCTTTATTGGCCTTTAGGGCTTTAATTGAGTTCATAACTTCGATCTCATCAGGCAAGGTGGTGGAGATATCGCGTCTTACCAAGTGACGTGGACATTCACATGGCTGTATTGCTACGGATGGTGTTGGCGCAAGGAGCTTCTCGTAGTATTTTTCCCAAATGCGTACTTGTTTAGTTTTGGACGTCGTCATTTCGCCATGCTCATCCTTAAGCGGCTTACTGGACTTCTGTGACTTGTTGGTTAAATTGCGTATGGCGAGGAAAAGATCACGGGTGCGATGCGTCTCCGCCGCGGACTGCGCGTTGCTGGCTATGTTGTCGTTCCAGATCCTTTTGTTCGTTCTTGCACTTTTCTTAACCTGCTTGTCCATGTCGCTGTATCGCTGCTGCAGGACTGTCTTAGATAGCCTTGTTTTAGCACAGTTTAGTTGGTTTTTGATGTTTCTGCGATCATTAATTAGGTTCCAGGTTCTGTCTGATATCCAGCACTTGCGCTTGATTGCCTTAAAGCCTAAATGGGTCTCTGCTGAGTTCAGGAAAACTTGCTTGGTTCGCTGCCACTCATTTTCGTGTGGTGTAGTTGGGGCAGTGGTCGAGGTTAGTGCTTCGACGAACCTAGTGGAGCCCCTCTCGTCCTTCAATTTTTCCACATTGAAGCGGCGTTGCGACTTTTGTTGGGTTATTGCCGCAACTTTTAGCCGGACTACAGCGATGAGGAGATGGTGGTCGCTTGATATGTTCGCTCCCCTCTTGTTGCGAACATCCGTGAGGGAGCCGCGCCATTTACGACTTATGGCAATGTGATCGATTTGGTTTTCGGTAGTATGGTCAGGTGACGTCCACGTTTGGTATACATAGATGCATTATAAACACATACAATTATGAGAATTAGGAAGAATCGATAAAAACCAAATTTTTTGAATGAATTTTAAGTAATTTTTCCATCGAAAGTACGGCCCTAGTGCGACTTAGCGCATACTGTGAAGCCAACCAAGCAGCCACATGAATGAAATTTTGCACAAATACTGCAAAGGTTTGCTTTTCCTAGTGAAGACATAATAAGCAAAAAATAGTTTTATTTTAGTTTTTTATTTTCAAAAAGTTTCTCCCATTTGGTTCGCTCTGTACATGCATTGTGAGAGCTTTCTTGATACACCTCTATCATCCAAACTAAAATGAGCAAACATGTACAACCAACTGTTATAAAAAAAAAAACTAAATTAAAACTATTATTTTTTAACCAAATTTCATGTAAATATTTTGCATTCACCGAATTTATTTTCCACTTAAAATGTAATTTCTTAAATTCAAAAAAAAAACATTTTTTTTTTCACAAACAAGGTTACGAATTAGAAACACCTAAGTATACCCTCTCGCCTCCATTTCGTGCATTGAATTATGTCAGTTATGACTCAGTCAAGTCATCACCTTGTTCAAGTGGCATGCGCTTTGCCTTTTGTGCGAAAACGGTTAACGCTTTTGTACTTTCTCGAGGTACTTAAGCGACTGAAAAGATTAGCTTTACTGGCAGCAAGCAATGAGTGAATGGGGAAAATGCCGTCGCCACAGACACTAAGTGAATGGATAGCCTTTGTTGTTAGGCCTCATAACTGTGGTTGCATGTGCGTTTTTGTGGCACGTTGTTCATTTTACACTCAGTTGCGCGACTAGTGTGAGTCAGCTTTATTGTACAAAAGGCACATAAGTAAATATGTTTGAAGGCATAAGAAGAAAAGAAAATAAATTTCCTAACTAATTTCCGCTATTTAGCTGCCACATATGCAGAATTACATTGAGGTATCACTTGGAATGGAGGGAGCTCAACATTAGTGCCTCTACTTGTTCTACAGAGTGGCACTAAATTTTTTGGTTTTGTTAAATGTATGAAAGGTTTGTATGTGTGCGGTGCGGTGTCAAGAAATAAGTGCCGAATATGGTAAGAAGTGCGTGGTGTGAAACCTTGATAAAATGGAGACTAATTCAATTGACAATCAAGTTCTCAAAGCGTAGAAAAAACTGCTGCTGCCCGTTTTAGAGGTTTTTGGGTCTGAGAGGGTTTACGTGATCAATAAAGCATGATGTTGCCATCTGTGTGTATTTAAAAAAACATTATTGTAATTTATTAAAAAATAGGCATAAGTATTAAAGCATTGGCATCGAGGCATCACGAAACGTTGCCACCTGTGTTTTATTGCAAAATTTACTTGAATGTTGAAATAAAGGTATCTAATGAAAATCGATTAAACAAGCTTTAACAAAAAATAAATTTTAACTAGTGTTGCCACATAAATTATTTCGAAAAATTACCAACGAATAACACATTTAATTTGAATACCATATCATGGACTTCAAATGAAAGGTGTTTAAACAAGCTTTAACAAAACAATATTTTTAGCTAGTGTTGCCACATGATTTTTTTTTGAAATATACCAACATATGACACATTTAATTTTAATTTCATAGCATGGATTTCAAATGAAAGGCATTTAAACAAGCTTTAACAAGAAAATATTTGTAGCTGGTGTTGCCACATGATTTTTGTTTTTGAAAAATACCAATATATGACACATTTAATTTTAATTTCATAGGATGGATTTCAAATGAAAGGCATTTAAACAAGCTTTAACAAAAAAAATATTTGTAGCTGGTGTTGCCACATGATTTTTTTTTTGAAAAATACCAATATATTAATTACACATTTAATTTTAATTTCATAGCATCAATTTCAAATGAAAGGTGTTTAGACAGGCTTTGACAAAAAAATATGTTTAGCTTGTGTTGCCACAAGATTTTTTTTAGAAAAAGGCCAATATATGACACATTTAATTTTAATTTCATAGCATGGATTTCAAATGCAGGCGTTTAAACAAGCTTTAACAAAACAATATTTTTACCTGGTGTTGCCACATGATTTTTTTTTGAAAAAGACCAATATATGACACATTTAATTTTAATTTCATAGCATGGATTTCAAATGAAAGGCGTTTAAACAAGCTTAAACAAAAAAATATTTTTAGCTGGTGTTGCCACATGAATTTTTGAAAAAAAATTACCACCATGTGGCACATTTAATTTTAGAAGCATAAATTGGATTTCAGATAAAAATGGTGTTTAAAAACGCTTAAATAAAAGGTATTTTCGCTGGTGTTGTCACATATTTTTTTGCAAATCAAAACAAAAAATTTGGAAATCAAGAAAACTTATTTAAAAAAATTTTATGTTAATAAAACAACTAATTAGGAGTTACGATATGGGTTCAAAAGAATGAACGAACAAAGCTTTAATGAAAACTTTTTTGTGGTGTTGCCACCTAACTCCTAAGGCGGAAATGCTAAATAACAGTCGTAGGCTGTGGGTAACATGCAATTTATGATTGGGAGCATATTAATTGAAATCATTTTTTGCATTGCCACTTACTTTTTATTTCAAACAGTATTAGCATTGCCTTATGATGTAAACCATGTACATGTATTGAAATAAAAAAAATGCCAAAAAGTGTCAAAAACGAAAATTATTTGCCTTTTTCTACCAAAAATATAAGAATACATGCAGTGAATTCTGAATTCCGAATTCTGAATATTTCACTTTTTAGTTGAGCTCGCCTCTGTTATCCTTTTCGCTATCCTGGGTCTTTCGCGTTTTGTTTAGGCCAAATAGGGTATATTTATTACTTTAAATGTACTACTATTTTTCGCTTATTCCGCTCAAATTGTGCGAGATTAAAAGAGCTATAATGTGTGTGAACTTATTTTAACAGGAAAATATGTGCATTTGTATACTTTTTTAAACCCAAAAGAGGCTTCTCAAACTATATTGATGCTTTTTTTCGAGTTACGTTGTTACAAAGTAATAAATATTTAAATCCCGGGATAAAAAAAGGATCCCGAAATCCGCAGAAGCGTAACAAATAAAAAAAACTGTCGTCGCTAATATCTAGAAACTTTATTTGATTAGAATTTTGTATATTGAATAAATTCAGTTTCACTTTAAAGTTATATTAACATTTATATTATTTGCACTTATCCTACTGCGCCGTAATTTCATTTCAATTACATGGGCGAAAACTTTCTTCCCAGTACTTTCAAGTCATTATTTTTCATATAAGTAGATCTCTCCTTCTCACACACACGCACAGGCACGAAAAAAGCTTTTCAATTTTTGCTTTGATATTCGCACTCAATTGCGCTAATCTGTTACTCATACGCCCTGGTGCTTTACTTTTCCTTCTAAATGTATATTTATATAATTCTTATATGCAAATATGCTAACTTCGTTCGCTCATCCGCTCATAAATAAGCAAAGCAACAAATAATCGCACATTTGTTATGTTCCTTAAGTATGACAACAATTTCCTCTTTCCCAACCAGTTGCAACACCGGATACAAAGCCTCAACTCACGTACATCCACACAAACAATATCAGTTGAATAATCGACAACGTCCCATCACAAGCTACTTTCTCAGGCAGATACTGCGCGTCTAATGTGCAGCTAAACTGAGCAAATTTGCTGTCTTCTTTGTTGTTTTTATTACAAAAGTGGGTCGTCTTGCCAGCGTCACGACGCGCCATAGTGAAATAAATTCGTCTGACATCTCTTAAGATTTGCTTATATGCAAAGGAACGGAAGGAAGACTTGTCGTGGCAAAATATTCATCTTGCCTCAGGCTCATCAACCAACAAACGTTGTTGGTAATACTTGAGGGACATGGTTGAGTGAGCGTTGCTTGGGGAGGGGAAGTGGCGCGAGTTTGGTTGTCTAAGAAGTGTTGGTCTTGCTTTTGCTTGCTCGACTGCAGAAGATGGGAAAGGCATAAAGCGGATTGAGTTGGCGCAGGCCTCACTGCTTGACTACTTGGCTGCTTGGCTGCTCGGCTAGCATGGCAGCAATCTTTGGGGATCTGCCTTTTATATGAATTCTTAAAATGCAGATAGAGATAATTTAGTTAAACGCATTGAACAAATAAAATAAACTAGATAAATAAATGAATGAGAATAAATGGAGAAATCAACAGCAAGCAGTTGGCTGTGTCCACCCGAATGAAATAAATTGAAGCTTAGAGCAGTAAGTAAGTTGGACTATTCCCGCATTGGCGCTAAGGGTTGGGACTTTGCACAAATTAATTATATAAATGAGTTTGCATTGAATTAAGTAAAAAGCTGTGAACATTTTCTTAACCACGTCATCTTCTTTATGTGAAAGAAAAAAATTATTTGTTGAATTTAAAATTTAAACGAAGTTTATTACGATTGAATTCAAGTATCTGTTCTTTTTTTAATTCCAGTTAAAAACATACTTCGTGGCCGCAACAACCATTTAAGGTGAGTGTTTACATTATGAAAATTGTATATTTATTTTTTTTAAAATGGCCCTGGGATATGGCACTTCACAAGGATATGCATATGAATGGATATAATTAACTCACAGATTTGTCTTACATCAAGCGACAATGGCTTACTGTATAAGCAGCCCAAATGACTTGTGACTGGTTTCTGAGGACACATATATGTAATTAATTAATAAAAAAATGTAAATATGTGCTGAAGTGAACGAGATAACGCAATAACTACTACTTGCCACAAGTATTTCATATTCATACCCAATAAGCTTTTTTATTTGACCTCAAGTTGAGAAGCATTTGATAACTAAATAATTTTTTCAAATATCAAAGGTTAGCTAGGAAATGTATCTTGACCTCTTCAACATGTTGGCATTACAGTCCAATGGTCCACCCCGCCTACTCTACAATACACCTCCATTCTTCTCGACAGTGCGCTTTCGCTCTATGTTGTGACTTTTTCATCTTTCGTATATCGTCTTCTACGTCTTGCAACCATTGTCTCCTTGGCCGGTCTCCCTTCTTGTTTCTGCAGAGTTTGCTTCAAACACTATTTTGGTCGTTCTTTTGCTGTTCATACTTAAAACGTGTCCATACTACCGTAACCTTTGGGACTTTATAAACAGCGTTACATTTCCTCCCGCGATTAAAACCCTGAGCTCGTGGTTATACCGTGTACGGTATGAACCGTCCTCTAATCGTATAGGGCCGTATATTATTCTGAGAATTTTTCTTTCAAATCGCATCGGTAAATTCACGTCATTAACTTTAAGGACCCATGTTTCCGTAGGTGAGAACCGGTCTTATTATAGTTCTGTACATCTGGAGTTTTTGTTCCTTTGATATCAATGAAGACGTTTGATATTTCCAAACTATGATCTGTTAGCTGCCTGAATACGGTATTGTATAGATAAGAACATATCCTTATTTATGCTGACGTACTCAAACTAAAAGGCACAATTTTAATAGGAAATTTTCATTACTCCTCAAATTGAAAAACGCCATTTATTTATTTATTATTATTTATTAAAAAGCTCTCATCTTATTTTCAACTTCATCTCAAATATGAACGGAGTGTCATAGAACATCTTGCTATAATATTTAGGCCAAGCGTTACCATTGATATGAAATAATACCAAATTTTGATAGCAAATTAATTCTCATTTATGAATATTACAGTTCACGTAATTATCAATTAAATTCATTGAATTCGTATTCATATGCAGCCCATTTAAAAATGCACTATCGCAATATTTTGACCAGGTTTTGCTACTTCATTTCATTTTTCTTAATTTTTTATAATTTTCAAATATTATAAAAATATAATTAATTCTGCTTCAAATATCTTATAAATCAAAGTTTCATGCCTCGTGAAAGATTATACAAATACCATAAATTTTCATAAACATTTGTAGCTTCTTAAACAGAATTTGTAAGAATTTTTTAGGTGCGCAGTTTTATAGCCCATTAAATCTCATTATAAGAAAATTTAAGTTTGAAATGCTTCAAAATCATCGATTTATAATATTTTCATTTTACAGTGGCGTAGTTGCGCGTTTTCTCCATGTAACGAATCCTCATCTTAAATTCCTAGAGTTCTAGTGTGGAACATATGTAGGGCCACAACGAATTTCTTCCATTCCGGTCTGTTTTGCGCAAACATCTTAGTTTTATTCCAGCTAAGCTGCGTGGCGTGGGTTTCTGACTTCAGCAGTGGTCTCCAGGTATTCGCTGGTCTTCCACGTCTGCAGCTTCCTGGGAGGTTCCAGTCAATGGCGGTCCTTGTTAAATCACCATTTTCCTCTGCGCAGAACATGGCCAATCTAGCTCCATTTTCTCTCTCGGATCTCTAATAGTATTGGCTTCTGCTGGGTTTGATCAGAATATTCAGAGAATTTTTGGAAGGCATCTGTTTACAAAAACTTGTAATGAGCTGTGTCAACTTACGTCACATTCCACGTTTCATAACCATAAAGTAAAGTCGACTCTACATTGGAGCTAAAAATTCGCAGTTTTGTGCGCCATGAAATTTGTGATGCGTTCCAGTTTGCTTGCAGAGGTAAATTCCATCACAGCTTTCTTTATTCGGCTTTTGATATCATCGCTCGAACCTTCAGAGGTCATATGCCAATGCTGCATATAACGAATGCTCGACATGTTTTGTTTGTTTTTGAAGAAAAAAACCAACACCGTCAGGGAGAAAAAACATAAACATAAACGGAGTTTTCCGCAACTTCCAACTTGTACTTTTTTATATTAAAAGGTAATAGGCTATAAAACTGCATACCAACAATTTTTCAAGAAATTTTAATTAAAAACCGCTGAATTGTGATATGGAGCTCGTTTAATTTTTCTAATATTTATATAAAGTTTGAAGCTCGGATTTATATGGATTTTGTTAAAAAATTAGCTATAATTTTATATAAAATAACAACGAACGCTCAAAAAAAATACAAAAAAAAACAGAGTAATGGAAACTGGTGTAATGTAATACCTATGAATTAACTATTTTAATTTGCCAATGCACAGTACAGATGGTGCATATTTAATCATCCAATTTTGTTTTCGAATAACTTTTCTACTAATTAAAAAAAAGATTTTGAGTAATGCAAATCTTTAATTTGATCTTTACATAAACGTCTCATAGCGCCCAAATAACAGTCCTTAATAAATGTCTAAATTACTGGCAAAATTTTGGCTTTCTTTTTTGACTGAAAACGACGTGGTTCCTTTGTTATTCATTCATTCAGAGCTCTTCACTCACTCGTCGGATTTCTGGATTGCGAGTGGTACTCATAAACCGAAGTTTCGTCCTCAGTAAGGAAGGAAGCATTTGATGAATTTCAGGATGGATTCAGCCTTGGAAATCATATCTATCATATCAATGCAGTCCCTTTTATGTATGAAATTTAGGTTCTTTGGGACCAAATTTGCAGCAGCACGGCGTAAATCCCAATCACTAACTAAATGCAATGTCCTGAACGGATTCAGGAGCAATGCTCAAGTCCTCTGCCAGCTCTCTTATGGTTAATTTGCGGTTATTGGTAAACTTTTCTTTCATTTTATGGATGTTTTCTTCAGGTGTCGATGTCGACGGCCGGCCACTATGTTCATTATCGTCGTTGGGTTCAGAATCTTTTCTCAAGCGCTTATGCCGCATATAAACAACTGCTTTCTTTAGTGTAAATAACATTACCGAAAAAGTTTTCCAACATTTATAAGGTTCTTGCACCTTGAAAATATTTTTAGCGCAAAATTTAATGCAAACTCGTAGTCGGAAATTTAAATCCATTTTTAAAAGACCATTAAACATCGAAAACATGTGCGAAAGTAAATTTACTCAAGACGGCATAACTTTTACAAATGTGAAGCCATGCGATAAAATTTTGGTAGGAGTGTAAATCACAGATGACAACTAAGGTGACAACCTAACAAAAAAACCACAACTTAAATCAATTGACTTAGAGCGTCACCTGAATGTTGTTCTGGTAACTTTTTGATAAAGGTGATATTTTTTCAAGTTCTTTTCAACTCGTACGAGAGTAGATAACAAACATTTCAGAAAATGTTAACAAAATATTTCTTTTCAAATAGCAAATAATGCTTTATTAAATTTTTGAAGGTTTTTTTTCATCGATGTGTTCATTGGGTGATCAAATTTGCGCACATATAAATATCCATCTCTGGATATGCAAAAGCCTAGCCAGTTATTGTATTTTATTTACAGATAAAGCCATTTATATAAATAAAGGCAGTTTGTCTTGTATGTACTCTACCAGCTAATTGGTACTGTAGCGCTTGGACTACATCATCAAAAAGCAATTTCGCTTAACTATAACGCTTGGCGTGCATTTGAGTCTACAGCCAACTATATATATAGTACATAGCTTCTGCCACAAAAGTATCCGAAAACTCAGGTTCAAACTGCGTTTCAAATTTAACAAAATCTGCAATGATATTACTAGGTTTGAATTAATTTACTACCAGCTTGCTTTGCAGCTGCAGTGTTTGCACTTCTATACTTTATCAATGCCAGCAACTGGTGTTGGTAAGATGGCGATGTTCTGCGAAAGATCAAATGTTATAGCCTTTCATATCATTTTGCATACTAGTAACCCTTTGCCCCAGTTCTAAACCAATTATTGAACTAGTTCGTTATAGTCATTATTACTATTAGACTACTGCGCACTACCACTAAAAGAGATCCGTTGTGCAAAACCTGTTGTGGGATACCCAATATTTTAAGGATTTTTAAAAATTTTAGCACTTTCGGGGATTTATAGTTCTATAACTTATATGGACGCACCACCAAGGTGATGTAGTCGTTTTCTGCCGAGTGAAAGACATTCGCAAAGAATTTGTTGTGAATTTTCAATGTCCACTTCACAGAATCAACAGATGATGATCTCAGAAAAAATAATTTTGTTTAAGTAAAATACCAATTTTGTTAAGTGTTTCATTTGCGGAATAACATCAAGACGCATGCCACAGATAAGAGGAGGAGCTCGGCCAAACATTAAACAGACGTGTACGCGCCAATTACTATTTTCTTTTTTAAATCTCAGGCTACAGTGGTCTATGAAGAAACCAGCTAGAAGTCATAAGTCTTTTCCGCTGAGATAAAGTAGCTTATTCGAAATTCCTCTGTCCGGCGTTAAGACATAAAAAGTTCTAGTCCAATTTGGTCCGAAAGCCACCAGTTCTGGATGAGTTAAAAAGTCTAGTTTTCGGCTAGCTAAAAAGTAAATAGAAATTGGTAAATAAAAGTTTCAAAAATAATTTACTGTGAAATAAATCTTTACAAGGTTTTTTTTTATCTTTATAATTTTTCTAATTTCATTTTGACTTAAGTGATTCTACTTTTAAACACTTCATGAAATTTTAAATCAAATATGGATTGGATGGCGTAAAGTTAATCACAATATCGCAAGATATATACTTCTAGCAAAGAACTAGACAGCTACAGCCAGCAAAACGACCATCACGACCACACTTACAGTCTTACACTTACAATCCTATTCAAAATAACACCTGTTATTGGAAAATCCTTTACATGAAGGCTATAGGATAAGTGCGATATTATTGCAATGACTTTGTTTAGCTAAAGAACTTGTCCAAAATGAACGGGAAATATATCCGCGAATTTTGCAGTCACTTTGTGTTCAGCAGGAACATCCTTGCCTTTAGTTATGAAATTCACTATTCTGCGTTCTTTGGCTGATCCCCACCTTTTTCTACCTATCAGTTTCCCTACTTATGAGCCTCAAAAGGCAATTCAAAATATCCAGGACTCATCTCTAATGGCTCCCAATAACTCTGAGTCCCTAATCTCCAATGCACCAATTGCCTTTTGTACAATACAAGGACAAAATACGCATCAAAATATTAAAAATGAACAAGAATTTTGTGATGATACTGATATATCGCGCAGGTAGTTCTGCCTTTTCCAAACTGGATAGAGAAGCGAAGTTAATGGGTCTGGTGGTCAACGAGGTAACTCCAGTCAACACGGTGGTTAAAGTGTTTGAGCGCATCATTTGTGACCGCCTACAAAGCTATCTGAAATGCCCAACCGGCCTATCTGACAAACAGTTTGGCTTCAGACGGGCTAGATCGACTGTGGACGCTATTAGAATGGTGACAAATATAGCGCGCGACGCCATTAGCGGAGGATGAAATTCTGTGCAATTATCACACTAACCGTCAAAAATGCGTTCAATTCGGCGAGGGGGTCAAACATTTTGCTGTCTCATATGCATAATCTTGCAGTATGATACGTATGACGGTCTAAAGACATATAAAGTCACTGGTGGGGTCCCTCAGGGATCAGTATTTGGACCCTCCATTGCTACTTCGCAGAGAACTGAAGGTTATTCCAAACTCCGATTTACTGTAAAGAGAATATAAGTACTTATAGCAAATACTAATGAATAATTGAACCGTTTGCATTTTATTGATACATTTTTGACGTGATAACGTCTTATAATTCGATTTAACAGGCTGCACGCACGAAAAAATGTGTCGTTACCTTGCTCATTACTGTTCATATGTAGTTACCTTGCTCATTACTGTTCATATGTAGTTACCTTGCTCATTGCCGTTACCTTGCTCATATTAGTGTTACCTTGCTCATATTAGTGTTACCTTGCTCATATTAGTGTTACCTTGCTCATATTAGTGTTACCTTGCTCATTGCATTGAATGAACTGCAAGCGAAAGGGCGGAACGAACGACAAAGCAAACAAAGCAAACGAACGGCAACGTTCGATATCTTGCTCTCTCCTACTTAAGTGAGCGTATATATGTATGTATGTATATGCGCAAATGTACATATATAAATTCACGTATTTGTATTTGCATATGCCTTCTTATTGATTATTATTAATTTGATTCACTTGAAGAATTTAAAATAAAACCAAGTTTGTTAATAATACCTGTTGTTTTAATGTTATAATTATTAATTTTTTTATTATATATGAAGGAAAAAATGTATGGTATTATAATATTTACCATATACCTTATAAGATATGTTGTCTATACTAATATTATAAAGAGGAAAACTTTGTTTGTTTGTAATGAATAGGCTCAAAACTACTGGACCGATTTTAAAAATTCTTTCACCATTCGAAAGCTACATCATCCACGAGTAACATGGATTATATTTTATTTTGGAAATAGGGCTCGAGATATAGGTCAAAACGTGGACCCGGGTAACCTTCGGATGTGTATGTACAATATGGGTATCAAATGGAAGCTGTTGGTGAATGCTTTAGTCCAGAGTATTTTTCATGCTGCTCCGTGACTAGGATCTCGAGATAGAGACCAAAACGTGGACCCTAGAATGTGTTTGTACAATATGAATATCAAATTGAAGCTGTTGGTGAATGCTTTAGTACAGAGTATTTTTCATGCCGCTCCGTGACTGGGGTCTCGAGATATAGGCCAAAACGTGGACCCGGCTAACCTTTGGTTGTGTATGTACAATATGGGTATCAAATGAAAGCTGTTGATAAGTGCTTTAATACGGGGTAATTTGTTATGTTATGTTATGTTATGTAATGTAATGTTATGTTATGTTATGTTATGTTGTGTTATGGTATGTTATGTTATGTTATGTTATGTTATGTTATGTTATGTTATGTTATGTTATGTTATGTTATGTTATGTTATGTTATGTTATGTTATGTTATGTTATGTTATGTTATGTTATGTTATGTTATGTTATGTTATGTTATGTTATGTTATGTTATGTTATATTATGTTATATTATGTTATGTTATGTTATATTATATTATGTTATGTTATGTTATGTTATGTTATGTTATGTTATATTATGTTATATTATATTATGTTATATTATATTATATTATATTATGTTATATTATGTTATGTTATATTATGTTATGTTATATTATGTTATATTATATTATATTATATTATATTATATTATGTTATATTATGTTATGTTATGTTATATTATATTATATTATGTTATATTATGTTATATTATGTTATGTTATATTATATTATGTTATATTATATTATATTATATTATATTATATTATATTATGTTATATTATGTTATATTATGTTATGTTATGTTATGTTATGTTATGTTATGTTACGTTATGTTATATTATATTATGTTATGTTATGTTATATTATATTATATTATGTTATGTTATGTTATGTTATGTTATGTTATGTTATGTTATGTTATGTTATGTTATACTATATTATGTTATGTTATGTTATGTTATGTTATGTTTTGTTATGTTATGTTATGTTATGTTATGTTATGTTGTGTTGTGTTGTGTTATGTTATGTTATGTTATGTTATGTTAAAGTATATTATGTTATGTTAATGTTAACTCATTCTCTATATCCATACAAAATATCTATCAAACAAATAAAATTAAAATTTTCTTTTGAAAATGCAACCATTCAATCAGTATTTTCTTATGACGTTATCACGTTAAGCTATCGTCAGTAAACCGACTTTACAGACAACCTCTTTTTTGAGCTACTTTTTGAACAGACTATACAATAAATATGTACGTTTTTACAAGACTTATGTAAATATCATTCCGGATGACGGCGGTACCATTGCAACTTGCACACGAAAGCTGTCACCAACGAACCATGGATTACACTGATAAACAGATAAATAATAAACAAATTTATTTATAATTTTATGATTTCGCATTGAACTCTGGCTGTGTACACGAAAGAAAATCATCACAATCAACGAACTTACAAAGGGGGTTGCCATTGGTAAATTTCGATCAACATAGAACGTGAAGCCGTTGGTATTCCAAAAATCAGCGTTAAATTAAATATGCTCAGTGAGTGCTATGCTCAATGTTGAATGTTTGGTTGCGAAGCTCCATTCTGGCTCATAAGCTTTGTAAATAAAGAAAATTTCTTTTGTTTTTGTTGCAGTTTGAATTCTGGCAATAAGTATTTCACTACTGACGTCAATGTTGATATTCTAAATAATAATTGGTTAAAGCAGTGTAGTTTAGATGACCGAATCTTTGACAAAAAAATTATTCTACATATTTGTCGTGAAATTTGATACCCTTGGAGTACTTTTGGTGCGGGAGCATGTAAAGTTATTGGTCTAGGAAACGATTCATTAAATAATGAAATTGGTCACTTTCACTTGCAAAAATTAGAATGTATTAACTCTCAACTGGTAATCTTCATCGAGTCGAAGAGCGGTACAGTTTTTTTCATTTTTTCTTCCCATTCGCTTGCCACATTGGACCCTTTTCCTTTTGTTGTTAATGTTTAGTATTATTCTATTATTTTTAATCATGACTAAAAGTAGTGTAGCAAACCCATATGAATATTCAGCACAAACGGTGATTCAGATTGACCATAAATGTATTTGTGTTGTAATACATTTAGTTATTTGCTTCCATCTTCTTTCGGCTAAAGCATGATGTTTTTAATGTGTTCAGTGGGGTGGAGACTGCCACCGCCTCTGCTAAGTCCAGAGTCGAAACTTTTCTTGCTAGCTCATCAGCTATCTCATTACCTCGTGTGTTCCTATGACCGGGAGCCCATATCAGAGTGATTTCAAGCCAAGGACTAAGCAATTTAAGCTCTTAGTAGTAGAGAAACTTTACCAAGCCGAAATAATTTTAGCATTTTTGGAATTGTGAAGCTGAAGGCACAAAATTAATCACCCTATCGGAATTATTTATTTAATTTATAATGTTTGCAAATGGCATTGGACGTCCATCTTGACACTTGTAATAGCTGCAATAGTAAAGGGTATTTTTTTTAGAGGTTAGGTTTTCAAGTTGGCACTACTTTTTTCGTAGATGGTCTTTTTGACAGCTGTCACTTGATTTATGCTCAGTTTGGTTTGCCATTTCATAATGAATAGACTTACACCTGAACAACGTTTGCAAATCGTGCAAATTTATTACGAAAATAATGGTTCGGTTCGCGCGACGCATCGAAGAAAATTTTGTTCAGCGATGAAGCTCACTTTTGGTTGAATGGGTATCATTTTTAAAACATAATGGCAAACCCTTATCTTTATAATAAAGCAAAATTCTTGGCCATAACATTAAATTATATACGTTTTATTTCATCTTGAAAACCTAACCTCTAAAAAAAAAACTTCCTTTATACAAACAGGCAAGCAACGCAGCGCGTAAAGGTCGAAATAAAGATCTGCGTCAGTGAAAATATTTTTTTTTATTTGGTAAAAAGAAAGATTCAATAAATAAACAAAATGAAAAAAAAAAAAAAAAATTAGTATAAAAATTATTCAAAAACGAAATTAGATGGTAAATTTTGCGCCACCTTTATGTCGTGAATATACATTAGATTTTATAAATAAATAAAAATAAAGTTTGAAATAAATTTTTACTGTTTTTCTTGGAATTTTCAGGGGACGAAAGTTAGTTCATCTTTCTACTGTTCTAACTGCATTTTTGCTGTATTTGAACAAATTTCGTAAAGATGTTATAAATATGTAGATTTAATTATATTACCACCCAATAAAAAAATTATGTAGATTTTTGGGCTGCAGCCAGCTTTTACTTGGGAATTGGATGATGTGGTTGTTGGTTGTAAACTTCTGTGGTTGGCATTTCAAGAGGAAAGAGGAAAGGGTTATTGGCCTAGGTAGCCACGAGGTGAAAGAAGAACGAGAAAAAGTTTATTGTGTGATAAAAATATTAAAGTTGCAAGCTTAGGCAAATTCATTTAATTCCACACAAAAACCAAATGAGGACTTTATTTTATTTTTAGCTAGCTCTTTATTTCACTAAAAGCACACAACACAATCGGCTTTAATTAATTTTTTTTCAGTGTCTTCATCAAAATTGCATGATCCGTTGGTTGCATGAACTTCCAGTTTTTCATGCTTCTAACAAATATTTATGTATGCGCACCGTATTTTCTGGTATAATAAACATTTTGGTTTATGCTACCTCAATGTGATTCCATGAATTAAATGCTCTTCAATGTATTTTTATTCCCATTCTGCTAGTTTCATGGGTCTTAGTTACTAACATACATCGCTTTGGTTATTCATTGCCCTATCGCTAATACTGTTTTTGTGCACTTCGATATTTTGTAAACATCAGCTCACGAATTGTTTTCGCTTTTGTTTATATATACCCATACCCACACACATGTATGTTTTTCTTTTTGAATGTTGGCAAAATATTCGTTTTTAGCCTCTAGCAATTTCGGATTTGAGCGTACAGTAAAAGTTTTTAGCCATACATAAAAAGTGAAGGATAACAGATTAACCCACTGTCAGGCAAATATTTCGTAGTCACTTTTGCTCAAAGTGCATCCAATATTTTGCTTACTCTCATGAGTTGTGAGTAAATATATTTTTGTTTGAGCCTATAGTTTTGCCTTGAAAAGTTCAATTGGCGCGCACACCCTTTTTGGGTGTTTGGCCGAGCTCCTCTTCCTATTTGTGGTGCGCGTCTTGATGTTGTTCAAGAAATGGAGGGACCTACAGTTTCAAGCCGACTCCGAAAGGCAGATATTTTTTTATGAGGTGCTTTTTCATGGCATAAATACACTCGGAGGTTTGCCATTGCCTGCCGAGGGGCGACCGCTATTAGAAAAATGTTTTTATTAATTTTGCTTTCACCGAGATTCGCACCAACGACCTCTCTGTGAATTCCGAATGGTAGTCACGCACCAACCCATTCGGCCACGGCGGCCGCCTATATTCATATAGTCATTTAAATTTAAGGAAACCAAAGGGTAGCATTATGAGAAACAATGAATATTATGTAGTTCAACTAATCTTGCAAGGAAAAATAGAACGAAAATTTGTCATAGGCGAAAAGCAACTATCCTGGCTAAGAGATATAAAGCAAAGGATAGGAATTGCTATTTTATTTTCCTTATTCACTCCGCTCGGGAGAATAGGGCCACGACAAAATTCTTCCTCGGACACGGTTCTGGGTTTTTGTTTGCAACATCGATTTTCGCCTAGTATTCTTTGGCCAGACGGGTTCTCCAGTTCAGTGCCCATATCCTGATGCTATCTGGTGGTTTTCTAAGTGTGTGACCTATCCATCGCCACTTTCTAAATTTGATTTTCCATTGGAGGGATTCCTCATTCGTTCAACTTCACGGCGCGTCGTTGCTGATGTGGAGGCATTTATTGACATTGTTACACTTTTGTTCAACAATACTAACTCCCCATATGAGCTGAATATTCGCCGTTTAGAGCGCGTGGAGGTTTGCGAACTCGTCCATATTGTATGCATTCGCCCGAACGCCGCCTTCGCTTTGTTTAGCTTGAAGTTGACATCTTCAGCTGCTCAGCCATCTGCCGTCATAGTGCAGCTGAGATAGTAGACACTTTCAACAAATCCGAACTGCATCAACCATTATATGTCTTGCTTTATTGACTATCATAGCTTTGGTCTTGGCAATGTTGACCTCAAGTCCAATACTGCATGCCAGCATGACTAGTCTGCTCGCCTTCACTTGCATGTCAGTGAGTTTGTAAGAGAAGGTACAAATATCATCGGCGAAGTCCAGGTACTCAAGATGTCTCGTAAAACTTCAGGCGATGTCTCTCTTGTGTAGGGTCAATTGTCTTATGACGTCGTCCAGGACGATGGTGAGGAGAAAAAGCGAAAGGGGACAGATATTGCCATAGTGAAGCACTGCGATTTCCGCGTTCTCATGAAGGGCTTTCATGAGGCAGATTATCTTAACGAAAACTCCCTTTCTACTCAATGCCAGGAACGTTGCGTATCCTGTGATTGTATCGAATGCCTTCTTACAGTCAACGAGCAACGTGTAAAGCAGAGAGAACCACTGAACGGATTATTCTACTATTAATGCTGAACTGGAAACTTTTTCTTCTTCTTGATTGGTACAATAATCGTCGAGTTTAACAAAACGCGCCAGTCGTTTCTTTCTCGGGCTAGAAGTCCGACGCCAGTTGGACTCACCAAGTGAAGTCAAGTCGTTTTCCACCTGATATTTCCAACGCTGAGGAGGCCTTCCTCTTCCATTGCTGCTCCCAGCTGGTAATGCATCGAATACTTTCAGGGCCGGAGCGTTTGTTTCCGTTCGGGTGATATCACCCACCCGCTGTATCTTTATTCGCTGCGCTATGTCTATTTCATCGTAAAGCTCATACAGATCATTGTTCCATTGCCAGCGATATTCGCCATCGTCAACGTGCAAAGGTACAAAAATCTTCTGCAGAATCTTTGTCTCAAACACTTCGAAGGACTCCTCATCGCATATTGTCATCGTCCGAGCTTCTGCCCCATACGTTAGGACGTGCATGACGAGAGCCTTGTAAAGCGTTACTTTTGTTCGTCGACAGAGGATTTTACTATTCAGTTACCTACTCGGTGAATCCTCCAAAAAGAATAATACCTTAGTGCTTTTCACTAGAAAACGCAATATGGAAGGCCTGTTACTACCCGCATTGAAAGAGGTAACACTGCACCTGTCTTCTGAGGTTAAATAGTTAAGAAGCACGTTGTAGAAAAGGTCTTTCGAACATTAAAAGTCTTCTGGCAGTATAAGAGAACCGTTGGCAAGACATGTGGTCTAAGACCAGCAATAGTCCACTGGTTGTACATCACCCTGATTAGACCCATCATTACATGTAGTATGGTGGAAGGCTACAATGGTTAATTCCAGAGTTAAACCCCTAAAGAGGCTACAGAGAATTGTGTGCTTGGCTATCACAGGTGCCATGAGTGATGCCCTTAATGCCATTTTGAACTTGCAACCTCCAGATCTTCGAATTCGAAAGGACGCGATGAAGGCGGCGTACAGGCACAAGTTAAACGGGGTCTGGGGAAATGAAGTAGGCACTGGCCACTGTCAGATATACCACCAGTCATCGGAGCAGTGTACACTGTTCTCAATGCCAGTGGACAATCGGGTGACTGTCCTTAGCTTCGGTAGGAGGTATGATGTCTTGCTCCCAGATAGAGATCAATGGTTAAGTCCAGAGAACCTTTTAACGGGATATCAGCACACTTTCTACACCGACGGATCCAAAACCAGTGACGGTAGCGGATCTGGATGGTACTAAGGCGAAGCCCTTAACTACTCCTACGCCACAGGACACATGGCCACGTTATTCCTTAACGAAGTCTAAGCCATCTTGAATGTGGTGTACTGGCTAATTGAGGAAAAGTAGAGGTATAGCAGTATTGGAATTTGTAGTGACAGTCAAGCTGCACTGAAAGCCCTTGCTAACCCACGCTGCTCTTCGAAGTTAGTCTGTGAATGTAAGACAAAACTGAACAGTGTTGCAAAACACAACAAATTTAGTCTTATTTGGGTACCTGGACAATGTGGTATTACAGAGAATAAGTTAGCTGAAAAATTGGCTAATGAAGGCTCTATAAGTATGCCTCTAGGCCCTGCAGGGCCTTTCTCTGTAGCTGTTCGTTGTTTTTCAGAATCAGACTTAGGATAGTGGGTTGCGATATACTGAGTATGGATACGGTTGATACTCTCTTCCTCCGGATTTCTTAAGATTCATCAATGAATCCAAGAGATTTGTGAAAAAGTGACCTCAAACTAATTTATCCGTCTTACAACCGACCTTTTATCTTTCCTATCTCTCTATTCTTTCTACTGAAATCTATCCGGGTGTAGCACAATGGTCTCTTGACTGAGTGCTTGGACTTGTCCGACCCCCACAAATCTAATCTAGTCCAAGCACTTGTTGGCAACTTTTTACTGTTGAGTGGTTCTTTGATCTAGAGATCCCGCTGGACACAAGTTTTAAATTGTCATGCGGTCCGTATAGTAGAAAATTGCTGTTTGATTCCGAAATGAAATTTGCTTTTATTTTCTTGAATCAACATTTATGCCTCCCTCTCTGACAGTTTATGCATTCGTCCCACTCGTTTCGCTCTTTCACCGCTTCATTTTGGTAATCGCTATCAATCTTGCAATGCTCGCTGGTTGTTGATAAATCAAAAATCTCTTGCAAGTAGCCGACAGATTTAGTTTTTGAGTTTCAAGTGGCTCAAAATTGGTGTTGGTTTTTGAAATTTTTTTTGTTTGCCGGCCATTTTGTGCATTTTCTACATACTTTATAATGAATGTTTGACTTTCTTTTATAGCCGAGAAAGAAAAAAATTGTCAAAAATCAATTTCAATGAGTTTTCAGCCACTTCAAACTAATACTTTAATACACTAAAATTTAATGGGCTATAAAATTGCTTTCCTGAAATTTTTTCAAAAATACTAATAAAAAGTTTTGATAATCTGTACAAATTTTTCAACCTCTTGAAACTTGCTCTTCCTAAAAAATGTATTATTTTGTTGAAAATTTGTTAAACCTTTTTATTTATTTTCCATCAGATTTTCATGGTTTTTGTAACAGAATGAACTGCATTTTTAACAAGCCTAGTATTATTGTGGCTTAACATAGTGTATTACAGTTTTCGAAAGCTATCGGAAACTTCTAGAATATTTTTCTATTGATGTAGCTCAATTCGATGTATGTATTTAATATAAAATCTAAAAAAAAACTGATACCTATGCATACCCACCGCCAGTTGGAGGGTTAAAGTTAGACGACAACTTCAAAAAACAAAAGTATTGACTAACCAACTACAACAACAATGCAAATGAAAAACAACTGTGTGCCATGAATGTGGCAGCAACAGTACATAACCGCCAAATACTCGCACAAATACAATTTTTGTTTTTTAGCAAAAAGAAAACAAGCGAATTGGGCGCACATGACTTGAATTAGTTTGAACAGGACAATTGGTGGACGCAGTCATCATCAGCAAAAAGGTAAGTTCAGTTTTTCCCCCTATATGTCATCAAGCACAAGTGCACCGCGCACAAAAATATGGGATATGAACCATATGGAAATGGTCGAGCGAAAATTCGGCCATAAGTGAACGCCGCCAGTGGCGTAAAACAGTGCATGGGCAGAGTGTAAAAAAAGAAAATTACATTTTTTTCGTTGATAGGCGGAAAGTGGCAGAAGCTGGGCTTTTATTCACGAGCACATTGGCAATATGCCACTTATTGCCGTGATTGTTTGATTTTGCTGTCAGTGAGTTGATATAATATTTTGACATTATTGCCATCAATAACTCGATTTGATATTATTATTTTTTTGCTCATTAGATATTTATTAGAATATAAATTATATGAGATTACATGAGGTGTTGTCACTAATTTAAGCAATAGGAAAATTATCTAAGCTTTGAAGAATTGCAGAATAGCAAGAACTGCAAAATGTCTACACTAAAGTGGTAACTAGACAAGTCTGGCATAGGAGGAATGAACGTTGAACTAAGGACCTCTTCAACTATACACTTCAGGCCCGACATTAGATGCACCGGTTGGTCTACCACCACTTAATGCTTTCATCCACTGAGGCTGACACACAATGGTAACTGGCACGACCTCTGTCCGGCTTTGGAAAACAGAGAAGGCATGGACTTCGATCCAACGATTCTCTCCATACTCCTTGACTCCATGCCATCAAGAGTCGTACTGGAAAAGAGATAGAGTGTAGTGCTGCCAGAGGCTTAGTTGTGATCAAACTCAGAAAATGAGTCCGGCAAACACTGTTTTCGCATTTTCACGGATGGCTCCAGGACCGAGCATAGCTCCGACTCTGGAGTCTAGGTGGAATCCAGCGGGACAAATCTGCACTTTCCTCTTGGAATGCATTCATCCGTGTTTCAAGCGGAGTTGTATGCTATTCAAGAAGCGATGTTGAAGCGACCTTTGTTGTGAAAAACCGATGGAGAGGCAGAGCTATATGTGTCTACAGCGACAGTCAAGCTGCGCTCGTGGCATAAGACAGCCCCCCAATCACATCAGAAGTAGACGAGTTCTGTAAGTCCAGGCTGAACTATGTCGGTAGACATAATAGCCTGATGCTAACATGGGTCCCGGGACACGTGGGTATCGCGGGTAACGAGACCTCTGATTCCTTATCTGAGATGGGCTCTGAGGTGAACTTCTTTGGCCCGGAGCCCGTTGTGCCACTCCCTTCTGTGGCCATCAAAGCCACGGTTAGCAAATGGGTTACTACAACCAACAAGTGAGCTTAGAAGGCGGAGAGAGGCAACAGATGGACTAAACTGATGTTACCTGTCATGCCCGACCGACTGTCGCAAATCCTTCTGTCATTAAGCTGAATGGAGTGCAGACAACTGGTTGGGCTGATGACCGGCCAATGCAGTACAATGGACTTAATTGTGTCTGAGTGTTGTACTTGCTAGTCGTCCCGATAAAAAAAGTACCTCTTCAATCTCGCCTCGCCTTCCATTGGTTTAGTAGTTGATATCATCACCGGGCACTGTGTAATGGGAACAAATGAAAAACGAGAAGGAGGAGGTGAACATCGAATACTTCCTCTGCCAATGTCAGGCTCGTAAAAGAATGCCATATCGCTCGCTAAACTCTTACTTCTTGGATGTCTGACAGACTTAGAATCCAGAGTATTTCATCGACTTAGGTGAATTAAATTTTGGTGAATTATCGCCAGATATTTGTAAACTTATGTGCCAAATATTTCTGAGCAAAATATTCACCCGATTTTAAAAAAACTTGGCAGGATGAGCGTATTCCAGAGCAATGGCAAGCCATAATAATCTGGCCACTCCCCAAGAAGGAAGACAAATTCAAGGTGAACAATATAGACCAATTAAACTCCTTATATTTGCTATAAAATATTCTCTAGCATATTGAACGCGCGGATAAGTCCATTAAGAAAATTACCAGGCTACACTTATTCGACTAAGAAAATCAACAGTAGTAAATGTTGGAAGCATCGTCAAAATTGGGAATTCACTCTCATTGCAATTCATAACAAGAAATGGCTTCAGATGGTCTTTCATATCTTTGAAAAAGTAACAAGGGAAGCTGGCGTAACCATAGACGGAGCTAAATTCTTGAAGTCGGTACATATCCAGGCAAATGCAAATGACTTAGACATTACCGCGGGATCCCTTGATGACCTTAAGGAAGCCTAAAAATTGACAAAGCGGCCTAAAGAATGGGACTGTATACAGACAAGACGAAGGCAATGGTGTCATCACCACAAGGACTAGCAGTGCAGACATCGGCCAAAATTGTTCAGGAATTCAAATTACGGCTGAAATTGATCAAAAAGCACTTGCCGTGAATCGACACTCTGATACTTTGTGTTACAAATACACGTCGCATTCTTAGCAAAAATAAGAATTTGTCGTACTCTTGGCGTACCAGTTCTTAAATACGCTAGTGAAACTTAGATACTATGTAAGCAAGATCGATGAGCTAAAACTCAACGGTTTGTAGCGTAAACTATTACAAAAAATATTTGATGCTATTTACAAAGAGAGCACTTGGAGAATACGATTCAATCACGAGCTTCAAAGACGATGGAAGCCACCGCATAATGTCACGATAATAAAGCTTAACCATCTAGGATGGGCTGCACACATTAAAAGGGCAGTCGAAGCATACCCCCCAAGAAAATCCCGAAGAAATACAGGCAAAGGAATACCAAAACTTCGCTGGTTGGAGGGCGTAGATCGGGACGCTGAGTTATTTGGCATACATTGTTGGAAAACTCGAGCGAGAAATAAATTGAACTGCATACAAATGTTACAGAAAGCAAAGAACGGGGCCAAGTTGTTAAGCTAAGAATGATGATGATGACGAATCTCTCTCATGGACTCAAATTGTGAAGACAGCGAGAAGTAAATAACTTTGGCAAACATTTGTTTCGGCGCTATGCGGCTAAAGTCGGCGCGATAGCAATTAATAATAATAATATACATATATGAATACTTTATAAAAAAAGCTAGTAAAGAGACTTACAATTTATGGAACTTTACTTTTTGCCTCTTATTTTTAATTAGATGGTTTTATTGGCTCCCCATGTCCTGCTACGGATTAGGCTTTTCAAAAACACAGATCATATACCTACTGTACTAGATATGAAAATGTACAAGTATACCTATAACTAAGCTACCGAAGCAAGCGTGTGGGTGTTTGGGTGTGCTGTGAAAGTAGTGAAAATTTTAAAATTTATTTGCATACAAAATTCGACCACCTATTTGGCCGAACCCCAACAACTACGCATTTAAAAGTAGAATAACAAAATATTTTTACCAATTAGTTTACACATATTTCTAGTCCTATGGTTTTGCTTTCAACAAGACCCAGGCTCGCATATGTGCCCATAAAATACGAAAGCTTATATTACTTATATTTCTTAATAATTCGTTTGCCAAAGAAATCTTTGCCAGTATTGGTATAAAATAGTAGCAATTGACACTCTTGGCGCGCAATACAGTTTATGTAAATATGTACATTAGGCGTGTGCAATTTTATGCTTATTTATTAATTGTACTTCCCAGCGATATTTTTGGAAAAATGATGAAGCAACCATATAATCCAGAAAGGAAAAGACCACCTTTTAGCTTTCCTCTTTTACCCTCTTTTTTAGACAAGTCTTAAAACTCCTACACTACACACTACATTTGAGGACTAAAATATTTTAGAAAATTTCGGTGAAGGTTGCTGGAGACACCTTAGTCTTTAATATTGGGGTTTACTTGTAAATGATAAAAATACTCGGCCACCCACAAATATGTGGTATGCACAGAATTATGTTTCTACTATAAGATTTAATAGATATTAATTTAGAGTTAATGACTACAATTTGGTAGGGTCATTTCTTAACCCACAACCGTTTATTTATAAAATGTGAGCAATCGATAGGTCAAAAACAATTTGGATTCAAACAGGCTATGGAAAAGATAGTACAAAGCTGTAAAGACGTCCCGAAGGAAAGCCTTCTGATGAGGTACTGGCCACAAAACTGTTTGGTTTTTTAAGACAAATGGAAATTGATGAAGAAGAAATAAGGTAAATTTCCAAATTGTATTGAGGCCAAACTGCGAAGGTGATTTGAATGTATGTGGCGAGTGATGTTGAAATCAAGAGAGAAGTTCGTCAAATGTTGGGTATTTTTGTATTCGCTCTAGTAATTTACTGGCGATTTGAAGGTGTATATATGAGGTCTCGATCCCAGTGGTTGTCATTCATTTGAAGCGTGAAAGTCCTTTTTTATCTGACGTCAAACATGTCTACGTTCGTCTCGAAAAAACTGCATTTGCGGGAAGTTATGCTTCATTAATACCTTTTAAAGAAAAGTGCAGCTGAAACGTGTCGTATATTGATCAATATTTATGGTAATCACGCTCCATCAAATACAACTTGTAAAGAGTAGTTACGACGCTTCCAAAGTGGCTATTTCGACGTGAGTGATAAAGATCGCGTAAAAAAGCTCGAAGATGCACAACAACAACAATTACTGGATAAATACGTATATCGAACCCTTAATGATATGGCTAAATGTTGATTGTTGACAGATCAACCGTCTGTAAAAGTTTGCAAGCGATGAGAATGGTTCAGAAAACAGGAAACTGAGTGCCACATGAATTGAAGCAGAGCGATATCGAGAGACGGTCGGTGACGTGTGAGATTCTTTTTGAACAGTAGAAAAGAAAAGGTTTTCAGCATCGCCTCGTCACTGGCGATGAGAAATGGATCTATTATGATAATCCTAAGCGTCGAAAATGTTGGAGCCTGTCAGGTGGGTCCATCGACAGCGAAAAAAAATATTCATGCTTCCGGGGTTATTTTGTGCATCTGGTGGGATCAGACGGGTGTCATCTACTATGAACTCCTTTAACCATCTGACGGCAAACATAACAAACTGATTTTGCTGCATGACAACGCCAGGTCAACTGTTGCTAAACAGCTCCAGAAATATTTAGAGGGACTGAATTGGGAAATGTGCGCCTTCGAATTACCATCTGTTCCGAACAATGCAGTCAGCCCGTATTTGAGAGCGGCTCACTTCTTACGAGAGCATCGCAAACTGGCTCAATGAATGGATCAAGTCAAAAGATGAATCCGTATGCTGCTCGAAATATGGAGCAGAGTAGTAGCTTCCAATGCCACATATTCATATAATAACAAGTATTATTTAATTGTTTAAATAATTCGTAACTTTGGCTAAGAAAGGACAAAACTTATACCCATACACAATATATATTTTTGAAGAAGCTTTGGCATCAGTCAACTTAGGAATAAAAGCCAACGGCGAAATAATAAATAACATACGAATTGCCGATGACACCACACTATTGGCTGCCAAAATTAATGACTTGCAATATCTCGATAAAGAAGTCAGCGAAAGAAATCTGAAATACGTCCTACGTATTAACACCCAAAAACTGGGTTGTTTTAAAAAACTTTCAACAAATCATGAATTCAAACATTTATGTATATAACAATCCGATCCAAGTAATCGCGATTTAAGTCCCTGAACAAATGACAGAGTAATTTGCTGTCGGATTGAAGCCGCGAGGGAAGCTTTCTTCAACTACAGCAAAGTTCTTTCGAATAAAAGCTTCAACACGAATGACGTCTTCGATACCTTAAATGTTACATTTGGCCCGTTTTGTTGTACGGTGTGGAGGCACGGACACAAAAAGTTAAGAGTGTGAGTAAATTAGAGGCGTCTGAGATGTGGTGCTATCGGCGGTCGATAAAGATATCATTGACAGACAAAGTTAGTAACAAAGAAGTCTTAACGAAACTTAGAATGGATAGGGAGCTTTTACTAACGAGAAAGTGCCGCAAAACCTAATATTTTGGGCACATCATGCGTGATCCTAAACAAGAGTTATAACAACTGATTTTGCAAGGTTAAATAGAAGGCAAGGGAGGAATTAGAAGGAAGCAAATGCCTTGGTTACCTAAAATTGTATAAGAGAGGAGGAGCGAGCGCGGTAGAGTGGGCGAGGTGCAACATTTGGAGAAGGGTTAACGGATGGTTCGGATTTGGACGGACGAGTTGGTGGGGGAGTATTCTGCCAGGAGCTCCCCATCACACTCAGATTTAGGCTTCTGGATCATTGTAGTGTTTTCCAAGCAGAGGTAGTCGCAATTAAGCAAGCAGTGAATTGGCTTTTTACTTCTGTAATTAGTATAGAAGACGCAAATATTTACTCCGGTAGCCAAGCGGGAATGATGGCCTTGGGCTCGTTGTTTGAGCCTTCGAAATTAGTCGGGAAATGTCTGACTTCTGGCTCGATTTTTTGAGAATTCTTCGATATTAGGCTCATTTGGGTTCTCGGTCACAGTAGCATAAAGGCAAATCGCTGGGAAGACAGGGGTCCGTGGAGATGGTTTCATTGAAAAATTAGAGGATTGGGGTTCCCTTGAGTATCTGTAGTCTGATCTTGGAAAGACTGGCTTCGCGTCAACTCAGCGAGCGCTGGGTTATTGTGCAAACGTGCAAAGTCGCGAGGTCCTTCTGGCCACGGGTAGATCGGGGACTCTAGAGGGAACTTCTAAGGCTAACAAAGCCACAGCTCTCGAATTTGGTAGTATTCTTACTGGGCGTTGTCTGTTAAGTATTCACGTGGTGAGTCTTACTTCAAATCCTTTCTGCAGAAGCTCTCTGGAGGTTGATGTTAAATCATATCAACACCTTCTTCTCAGCTACTTGCTCTCGTTGGGGAAAGATTGAGAGATCTAGGCTCTTATTTTTTTGCTACATGTGCGCATATCGCGAGTTTAAATACCACATATCTTGTGGAACTCATCAGTAGGTTGCAGTGGTTAATACGAACGTTAATTAGCCTCTGTTGTACAGCATCATCTAATTCTAAAGCGCCTTCTTTCTTTTTCCAGCTGTCCGGTTCTTTTCCTTCTCCTTTCTCTCTGTATGGTATCACAACGGACAAATTTTGAATATTTTTCCAAGTAGGCCCCTCGCTAGGGCAGCCATTTATCCTAACCTAATATAAGATAGTGGAGAAGATTAAGGACTATTTGGCAGTTGGTTGAAGCTGCACGAAGCAAGGATAATTAAAATGGTATTATAGCTATTATTTTATAGTTTTGTTAAATATAGAAAAGAAGAAATATTTAATTATCATATTTTAGTTAGTGAACTATTTGTCACTGTAATCGCTTACATTCTGTATTCGGAATTTCCAAATAGAGAAGAATGGGTTCGAAATCCATTTTTCAAAGACCAAATGATAGAAACGTTTTTTTTCTGATAGTGTTCACTTAGGTAATTTCAAACATTTAAATGTATTTCAGTCATGAAAAAACTTCTTGCTTTTATAGATTTGAATCTGTTATGGAGATACGAGTACTACGCAAAAAGCTTAAACAAATATTTCATCACTTCTTTTTCATTTCCGTTTTTCAAATAGATTTTATTTTAACAAGAAAAATTCGTGGAAAATTAAAGAAGCAATGAAATGAATAAAATTATTTTAATATACAAGGTGGCGCTAAATTAATCATCCTATCAATCCTTTTTGAAACTGGTGAAGTAGACAGCTGCAGTATGCCAACAGACAAGTAGTAGAATGTGTAAAGATCAAACTTAAGATCTCCATCACTCAAAATGATTTTTTTATTTAGTAAAACAAAGTTATTTAAAATCATTGATTAACTTTGCGCTACCCTTTTACGGGTGGTATAACTTAACTCAAAATATTTGCGAAAACTGTTTGTGTCTGAGATGTTAAAAGAAATTCGTTGATTTCTTTTCTCAACAAAATATACTTTTGGAGTTTCCTTTGGCATTAATTATTAAAAATAAATGCTACTCTTTTCGAAAGAGGAAAATAAAAAAAATTAGTTCGGCAAATCTTCGATTGCATATTGTAAGGTGTTTGTTTGTTTAGAGGTTTCGTAAATAATTAATCAATTAAAAACAAATTTTAGGGATCCGACTAAGAGTGACTGGATTTAGTACGCGCTATAAACACAAATTAAATTTGAAGACGTGGACACCCTAATATACATACAAGCACTCGGGATGCTGACACGTAAAACCGGAATCCCGAAACCCAAGCCCCCTATTTCAGGATTTTTTAATTACTCAAGATTCTGAAATTTAAATAGGGGTTGGAGTTTGCAAGAGGCTGGTTGTTTGGTATTCTACTCCTGTTTATGCCGCTGCAACCTTCTCAGCCATGTTTATTTATTTGTTGCTCAGTGTTCGAAAGCTTTTGGTTGATTGGTTTAACTGGTGATTCATCCAGAATCCAACTAGCGCATTCGCAACATTTTGTTGCCACATTCTCTTTACCAACATTTTATGAGGGCTGCCCATTTTAGCTGCTTATTCTCCGACACACCAAAAGCCAGTTATGACTGCCGTGAGTCTCTAGGAGTCCCGTCGTTCCGTGCTTATCAATGCAAGCTTATAGTTGTTGTAAAAAAATATTAGGCTGATTAAATTTTTTACTGAATTGAAGGAAGCAAGTTTTCTAAGATGAATTTCAGTGCCTTGGAAATACATTAAAAATATCCAGAAATCCCAGCATCAGTGATTCTCGCTAACATTGGCATAGACATTCAGCCGCACACAAAAATTCCCTTACACTCTTTCCCTTATTGCACTTTGGCACTCGGAAACTTGCAAAAATTCACAATTTCATGTAAATTTTCATTTTCAATGCTGACACCATTTCTCTCAACAAAAGTTTGTGGTTTTTGGCACTCCTGGAACAAAAAGCAAAAAACAAAAAATGGAGTACGAAAATGGCTTTCAGCGTCAAAACCAGCAGTGTATGGTCTGAAAACTTATTGATAATTTAAATTCGATTTTGGAAAACAAATGCAAACATTTTCTAGTTAACTAAATATTTTTTAATATTAAAAATTTTACTGATGTTTTATGTATTGAAAAAAAAAAAACAGTTACTTACATGCACATATAAAACATTTCAAATTTGAGAAAACAAATATAAAATTGCACCTGCAAAGCCGGTTATATGAAACTCAGAAGAAGTCCAGACAAAACCCTGAATAACTTTAATATTGCCCTAAAAACTAGAAAAAAAAACGAAATGGTAAAAGTTATTATAATTTTTTTTTGATGACATAATCGCCCTGTCAAAGCCTTAGATATGCAAAAACTAGTTTCGAGGAATATTTGACTGAACCCCAACAAGGGCACTCCCACTCCTGCCTCACTCAGCCATCACAATATGTCACGGAACGGAATATTTCATCAACAGTGGCACAGTCACGAATAGACAACAATGATTTTCCCTCTGGAAAGCTTTGTTTGCCGCTGCATATCATAAATGGACCGCTCGTACGTATTTGTGCTCACATACATATGAATATGCAGAGGCAAATATTTTGTAGGAAAGAACTTTAACATTACAAAATAGTGAAAAGCGCGGTCAAAGAGGTATGGGGCCTGATGTAATCTTATTTCGTTTTGAGTGGTCATTAATCATAACAAAGCCTATTGAGAGCATAAAATATTATTCGTATGGAAACTTCGCATAGTTTTATATGTTTCTAAACAGTAGAAGTGTTCCTATTATAAATCAGTCGCTTACCAATAGCTCTGGCGTACTTATCAGCAAAACATAAGACAAAAGTTGTATATGAACGGCAACTGTTAAACGGTCGTTTCGTAAACTACACGCAGCGATTCGAAGGTCAAATACAGTGGATGTACCTATGTATTCATACACATAAGAGTATAAGTTGTAATAATTATTACATACTCGTATATCATCATCATCATTATGCGAATGAGTAACGATTTGCACAAACAAATGGGTCAAGTCTCTTGTTAAGAGTGCGCGCACAAAGCGCCTGAGATCTCAAACACACGAGTGTCCGTAAACTGATAGTATTCGCCACTGAAACTTTAATTGATTGACCAGATGCTATTGATGCTAGTGGTATGGATGGACAGAACCCCCAGCGGATTAGGGGGTTAGAATTAGCCCGCGGTAAAGAATGCCAGTGTTCAATAATCGAATAGAATTTTCTTTGCTCAACGCAAATTAAGGTAAAATTGGTCCGACCAATTACGATGGCATGTAATAGGCACAATAAAATGCCTCATCAAAATTTTGATTTATTTCGAGTTCCTTAATTTTTCTCACGCTACACTGGCCTAGGATAGGATAAATGGCTGCCCTTGCGAGGGGACCACTTCGACAAATAAATAAAATTCGAGCAGCAAACAGAAAGAACCAAACAGGTGAAAAAAGCAAGAAAGGGATTTAAATAAGAGTTTGATGACCAATAGTGGCTAATCACGTTGGCATTAACCGCTTTAAGCTACTGATGAATTTCACCAGATGTGTGATATTTAAACCCAAAATATACGCAGATGCAGCAAAAAGTCCAGATACCTAAATCTTTGCACGACGGAAGCAAGGCAACTGAGAAGAAGGTGCTGCGATGGTTTTTCCTCATCTTCCAGTCAACTTTTACAGAAAGGACTTGAAGCAATCCTAAGTTTCACCGCATGTACACTTAACGGAAAATGGCCGATAAGAATACCCATCAAATTCGAGTGCTGCGGCTTTGTTAGACATAGCAGTTCTCTGCAGCATCCCCGATCTTTATGTGCCCTGTCGGCTCTCGCTACTTTGCATATTTGCACACTAACCCAGTGCTTGCCGAGTTGACGTGAAGCCCATCTATCCAAGGGTGGACCATAGGTACTCAAGGAAACCCCAATCCTTTCATTTTGCGATGGCACCGTATCCAGGGTCCGCTGTCTAGCCAGCTCATCAGTCTAGCAGTTTTCCTCTATGCCGCTCTGACCAGGAACCCAAATGAGCTTGATATCGAAGTACTCGAGTGCAATCGAGAGAGACGTCTTGGATTTCCCGACTAATTTCGAATGCACAAACAACGAGCCCAAGGCCCTAATTGCCGCTCGGCCGTCGGAGTAAATATTTACGCCATTCAAAGTAGCTACAGAAGTGAGTGGCTACCTCCGCTTGGAAAACACTTCAGTCTTACGGAAGCCTAAATTTGAGCCTGAAGGATTACTCGACTCCCCCACCAACCCTTGCGGCCAAGCTCGAACCATCCGTAAACATGTTTGCCATGCCCTGTGTCTAAATGTTACAAAACGCCCACTCCTCCCTTGAGGGAATATGAATAGAAAAAGTACCGCTCGAACCCAGCGAGGGTGTACAATGATCCAGTACCAAGGGGATGGACTCAATGTTTTTAAGAATATTAGAGTGTCTGTAGCTTAAGTCTAGCTTATGGTCCGAACACCTCAATCCTGATTGCCGTGCGTGCAGCGGCAGTTTTTCCTGCGATGTCCATGGGTATCACATTCAGCGTAGCGTTAAATGCTAGAGTAGAAGTAGTCCGAAGCGTCGCACTGATTCTAATGAAGGCAGAACTTTGGACCCTCCAAAGCTCCTTAACTGATGTCGTGCTTTCCAGCGAGTGGAACAGCCAAGGTCTCCGGAAAATAAGATTGCCTCTATAATTGTGTTATTTAGCCAAAATGTATATTCAGGAAAGAGACACCATTTTTTGCCGATAGCGCCGCTACATCCATACAATGTAACTGTTGCCTTTCTAATTCTCTCCTCAATGTTTGGCTTCGACGTTAGCCCTCTGTCAAGAATGAGTCGCAGGTACTTCACCCTGTCCGAGAGTATCAACGGAGCGCTTTCTATTGAGAAGAGAAAGATTCGAGGTATTTTACATTCTCTCATATATAAGACCAGCTCGGTCTTCAGAGGATTTATCGAGAGAGCGCAATCTGTGGTCCATTTCACAACTAGATTTCGATGGTTCTGCATCAGTTCCATCAGAGTACCTAAAAACTTGCCTCCCGCAATAAGTGCCACGTCATCCGCGTAAGCTGTAACCTTGCAGTCGCTCCTCTCCAGCTCCTCTAGCAAGACATTAAGAACAAAAACCCAGAGTAGTGACGAGAGAACACCGCCTTGCGAAGTGGCCTAACTACTCGAAACCTTAAAATAGCTACACAAACGATTTTGTTACTTTAAATATCGAGATATACAAAAGCATTTGATTTTTTCAAGCTTTAATAAATCTGCGAATTGAACTCCTCTCACCCAATCGACATGAGAGGCGCAGTTGGCAAGACGTATGGATAATTTTTGCCTTGGCGCTGGGCCAAAAAAGCAATAGTTTGTGAAGCGCCGAAATCCAAAACTATTCAGCTACAAAAAACAATAAAAGAAAAAACCTAACAAACATCATCAGCTGCATAAAATGTTAGTGACACTCGTACACCATCGTCAATCATTTATTGAGAGATTTTAGTTTCATTTTCTAAACTCTAAAGACGCGTCCGATTTATTAAAAGTGCAAGAGTGAAAATTAAAATTGATACTGAATTCCAAAAAGCTTTCAGTGTGTTCATTTGTGTTTATTTTTTTTAAGTTTTGCTAATTTGCCGAAAGCATAGCTGCACTGAAGTATTATTTTTCACTGATTTATTGCAGACACACCGCCAAGCAATTAGCGACTAATGTCATCACTGAAATTGTTGAAAAGAAAATAGTTTATTATTATTCCGTTACAAGTTCGAAATAAGTGATAAAAATGTTATTCCGCTGACAGCAGTTTCTTTGGCGGATAAATGAAGCTTACCTAACGAAAGACAGGAAGTGTTTAATCTTACGTGAGCAACTCCAATAGCTGTGCGCTTACATGCAGTAGCACACCAATCATAGAAAACTCCACTTCGCGTCACGCTGACATTCATTTCGAAAACGTTTCTCCTACATACCTACATACATTCATACACACATACATACGCACGTACACTTAGCAAAGTCCTGCACACATCTTTGTTGCTTTATATGCAACTTTTTTGTGCTCATTTATCGAAAATCGCTTGTAATACATTCAGACTGCCATTTTCCAGTATTTTCACCATTTAATTTCAACGCTTGTCCAGCTTTTTTCGCCCACTCCTCTATACGGCTGTCCTCGCCAACGCGCTGCGCTCATCCTAAAACTCACACTTTACTTCAGCTTCGGCTCCCGCTGGTATTGTCAATGTGCATAGTTGTTTTTTTTTTCTGTGTGTATTTTGTGACTGTCGCTATTGCAGCAGCTAACGCAATTCATTCAATTTTTCCAAGTCACCACTATTACCGATTTACTTGTCGAATTTTATGTTCATTCATCTTACTTTTTGCGAGGATGATTTTCTTTTGATTTTTTTTTTTTTTGTGTTTTTGCATCAAGCCAATATTTTTCTCGTTTAGCGCTTGTGCTGTGCTTGTAGGTGAGGATGTCGTGTATATGTATATATCCATGTGTGCGGGTGTGTGTGTGTGTGAAAGCCCACTATACACTATCTATTATCTTGCAACTTATATTTCAGTATTTTTATTCTTCGTGCTTTTGGTTAATTTCTTTTTTCATTCGTCTCATCCTGCTTCAAAGCTACTGTTGGCTGCTATTAAAACTCGTTCGCCATGTTTGTGAGGGAATTTAATGTTTATCCTGTCAGGAATTTCATTGTGTTTTGAAAAAGAGAGAAATGTATTAAGCGAAATCCTTCAATTCGAGTTAACAAAAATGTGTTGGCAGGATGGGAGTGGTGTAAATGAGTAAATGTTTGAAAAAGTAAAATAAAATCCACGAAACTGTTAGCTGGCTGTTCAAAGTGCTATTAATGAGTTAGAAGGCGAACGTTGCTTTTCTATTGTATGTTTGCATGTGTGTAGCTTTATTATTGAAAGTGGGTGGCCCAGCTGCTTGACTCTTTATACCTATGTACGCCTGTGGATGTCCTTATATGCTTGAAATCATTTTGCCATTGTTATTTCTGAGTTGAGTAAATTACACTACATCGTTTTTCACCGGCTTTGAGTTGATACATGTCCCGGCCATTACATTCCTGCAGAGAGTGGCATTAACAGAGCAGTTGCGGGCAGTTTGCGGTGAAATTGATTAAAGTCTGTTAACTTTGAATTGCAGTAAACAAGGTTTTAAGGATTGATAGGAGGAAGCTATATGTACGAAAAAACTGAGTAAGCATACATTAGGCCGGGTCAATTTGTGGGGAGGCAAAAAAATCGCCCATTGCTCTGTGGAAATCATATTCTAGGGATCAAAATAAGAAACTTTGCCGAAGGAACCATGCCTCTAAAACGAATTCTGGTGTCCCCCAACTTGGGTCGAACTTTTTAGTTTCTTTTCTCATGTAAAGGCCAAAATGGTGATATTTTGAAATGATTGTATGGGGAACCCCCAGGGGAGTTCCAGGGGGTGAGCCACTGGCATGGGTGGATCGGCCGTCCAAAGTTAGACGGGGTCGGTCATACATTTGGACTCGATTGGAGCACTCTAAATGGGTCAAAGTGGGATTTTTCGTTCGACCCAAATTGGGGGACATCAGAATTCGTTTTAGAGGTATGGTTCCTTCGGCAAAGTCTCTTATTTTGATCCCTAGAATACGATTTTCACAGAGCACTGAACGATTTTTAAATCGACCCGTCCTAGCATACATACATAGAATATTAGCAGTCATCATGTGGTAACACTATCTGTTCTGCACAAAGAAGACGCAAAAGCAAACTAGAAGTTAGAAGATTTAGAAAATATTTTTTCATGCTTTTCATATGAACCTTAGAAGAAAAGTTATTTTCTAGAACATATGGAAAGACAGGATTTCTTAGAAGAAATGCATTTAAAACGTGTTTTTTTATTGCATCCTTCTTTACGACAGCGAATACAGTTATTTTTATCATAAATTTCACAAATAGAAAAATGTTTATTCCTCTATAGGTGTTAGCGGTTTCATTGTTCTTTGTGCTCCATTATGCGGCGACTTATCTTCTATCTCTAATGTAAAAACTTCGTCTCTCTCCTCTCTCCCATTACCAATTAAGCAATCGGCAATGCAGAATTTAAAATCGACTAAGTCCATGCTATATTTTCTCTCGTTCACCTCATGCATCTTTACTTGTCTGTCTAGACAACCAGGTGGAGCACTTAGAGCGGTCCTATCAGACTGCCTTTAAAGTGACGTGTCCAGTATCTTTTAGCAAAAAAACTTGTCTCCCTGATGGAGCAAGACTCGGACCAACTTGAAAGAGAAAGTTAGTTAGGTTTTCAATGAATGCTACCAAATTAGAAACTTTCAAGCTTACAGTGTAATATTGAATAAATAACATATAAAGAAGCCATTAAGGGGTCCCGGTGGTCTAGAATTTTCAAAAAATCAATTTTAATATTTCGCAAGTATGGGCTTTTAAGATTATACTGTAAAATTTTTGGAAGAATATTCCCAGTATTTTCGATTTTACAGCCGTTTTAGCAAGTCGAGTCAGATTCGTCACGCGGCCACTCTCAAAACTTTATACTGAATTATCTCAAAACTCCTTTTTTCGGCCAAGAAAACCCATTCAATCGAATCGTCTGAAATTTTAATATGCTGTTCACAACATCAATGGCTATCGCCCTTACTAGAGTCGTATTATAATTTCATTTCAATTGATTTTGATTAAGAATATGAAAAAACCGAGTTTTAGAATCTCAAATGCGAAACCGCGCCATTGTGTCAATTCTTTTTTTTATTCTAGTACGGCACATAGCTACAGTCATACTGATTAATAATCTTTTTGGTTTTTATATTTAAGATATATGGAAGAGCGAAAATGGATAAAACCGTCCAGGTGCAATTTTTGGCGGTTTTTAAATTATTAAAATTAAAAGATTTTTTTCTTTTTTCATTTTCGTATGTAAAAGAAGTTAAATAAAAAGCCTTAAAAATTTAGATATCGCTTTTCATTTTTTTATTGTAAAAAAAATTCCTGAAAATACCCTAAAGACCTCCGGTACCCCTTAAATATGCGAAAGGTAGCTCTTGGAAAGAGTAGTGCGAATCCATTGAATCCATGAACTATTCTGCCAGACTAAGCAATATCCTTTCCAGAGGCTATTCCTGCTGAGCTCTTGAGAAAAGAAAGATGGGAAGTAGGCTGATTCTGCAGAAGAGTCCTTGAATATCATGACAAATAATCGTTTTGCGGAAAATTCGAATACCCAATATGACATTGCTGTCACGGACACAGTGGACGGGTAGGGTTACTAGATATTTCTATTAAATATATACTGTCTGTTGACAGAATCACCTGGGAAATCAATAGCTTTACTCACTTTATGTACCCTGGTTTTGACGATATCATCCCTGTGATGCTGCGGTTAACAAGAACCTTGGTGGTTCCCGTCGCCGTCAACTAGAAGAAAACGAAGGTTGTTTTCATACCCAAGGCGGGGAGGAGAGCTCACGACTCGGCCAAGTACTTCTTGCCCATAAGTCCTACCTCATTTATCCTAAAGGTTGATCGATTATCATAACCGAGAGCACATCCAATCTAAATCATCTCCAGCCCAGCATGCTTAACTGAAGGCATGGCCACTGCAGGCAATCTCTCAAGGGACACGGTGGCATTTTTAGGCAGTTAACACCGTATTTCTCACAACTTTACACAG
>JAYXIM010051015.1:0-24061 GCA_037575425.1 Anastrepha fraterculus
GTTTTGCCCAGAGCAACTGTGGCTTCGTTCTGTTAATTTCCGTGAATTCATTTTCGTTTTGCGCGCTAAAAAAATATTTTGCCGGGTGCTGAAAAAAAATTATTAACGAAACTAATTTAAAGGATCTTTTTTTACGCCCCCAAACTTTGCGGTTGCCACCAGCGATGTGTATTTAGTTTTAACTAATGCAAGTGCATACAAACCTACGCCTCAATTTTGCAAGTGCGAAATATTTTGAATATTCTGACGTGTGCAATTTGTGGCTGGTGTTTGTGTCGTGGCTTAACAAATCGAATCTAAACGCGAGTGGAAACTTAATCAATTTAGCTGCGAAATTTGATCAGCCGTAAAAAACTAAAAGCAAAAAAATTTGTACAGCTGTGCGCACAATTTTAGTAGCGCGTCATATACTAAAGTTTTGAATATTTATTTATCAATTTTTTTTGCTTTATAAAATTTTAGTTGTTAGAACGAGAAAAACACCATTGCTTCAAACTTCGAAATTTGAAAAACTCAGAAACTGTTAATGAAATTTTCAAAGCTTTTAGTCAGTGTCAGTAGTAGATATATTCCGGGCGGGGAAGGTGTTGTCTGAATGACACAGTCCAGACACAATTAGCGCAAATATGCCATTAAGATATACCACTCTGTCAGTCTTGGATTTGTTCAAACTGGCCCACGTTTTTTAGATTTGCAGATATTGCAGGAATTTATGTTAGTCCCTCTGTCCTCGGCGTGCGTATGGAATAACAAAAAGATCTTCCCTTTGTGCACTTATTGCGGACAGCCTATTTCTACTGCTTCGGATTCGTAATAGGAAGCCCCCTGTCGTGCCAGTTGATCAGTTTTTTCATTTTCTTCTCTATTCCTATGGCCAGGTACTCAGATGAAAGTGACGTCTGTCGTGCCGGCTAAGACATTAAGTTCTTCATTGCATTGCGTGTCGATTGTGAATGGGTTATAGTTGACTTTAATGCTAAGATGGCTGCTTGGGATATCTGGAAAAAATACATACTTTCAATAGTTCTTGTGGATGGTTTTTAATTATCTTGAAAGCTTCCCTTATCCCGAGAGCGTCTGCTTGGAAGATACTATTCCAATTCGCCAGGCGAAAATACTTGCATGATTCGAGGTCTTTCGAATATACACGTATGCCCGCCGCAGTCCATCTTGGATCTGTCAGTGTACAGTGCAGTTGTATTCTCTTTGACTATTCAATTCAAATCCCATTCGTTTCGGGTGGTTAGCTTACCTCAAACTCTAATCGAAAGTCTAGGGCAGCGATACTAAAATCAGATGATAATTTAAGCCTTGGTTACCTTTACACAAATTCGGGGTTACAGGTTTGAAGTCCATTCATCGTCAACTTCTTTCGCCAGGAATGGAACATAAGGCTTCAAATGTTTCAGTTGTAAAACTATTTTCATATAAAAACAAATTCGGCACCTCCAAATTCGACGTGCAGGCTGCGGCAGCAGGTGGATCTTCCAGATTTCTATGGGTACCACTTGGAGACTCCATTCCTCGCGGGCTTAAATTCATGTTTGTATAGCTGTAGAACATGGAATACATCCATAAGTTACACGCTTAAGGAAGAGCTGGTGAGCTCCACGGGTAAGATGGCCAGATAGTTTATGGCGTAAGGCCGTATCTAACCCGAAGAACAGGCGCCTTTTGCAGCCACTCGCTTCGAGACAGGCGCAGCGAACTTTGAGAGGTCTTTAAATTTTATATACAAATGTAGCCCCCATCCCGAAGCTTTCCCTCTCGTTAGCCTTGACCATAACACTAAGGAAGGTTAGCTGCCCAGCATACTATGGGGTTATACCAGGCGAAATCCTTACTGGAGGGAAAAACTAATAGACGCTCAGAAAACTCATAACTCTCCCCAAGAATAAACTGAGGAATGACCATTTGCAGCCAGAAGAAGGGCACATACGCTCAGTCCAACTCAGCCTAACTTAGGCTTAATATATATATATGGGTCTAGATGAGGTACTGTGATCTTGAATTGTTTCTGGCTTATCGACGTACACCTTTTCTTTCAAATAACTCCAAAGAAATAATTCCAAAGGTTTCAAATCACATGATCTTTGCGGCCAATTGGCATAGCCGCGACGTGAGATTATTCGGCCATCAAATTTTTCGCTCAAAAGAGCCATTGTTTCGTTAGCTGTGTGACAAGTGGCACCGTCCTGTTGAAACCACATATCGTCCACATCCATATCTTCCAATTCGGGCCATAAAAAGCTCGTTATCATCTCACGATAGCGAACACTCTTCACAGTAACTGCCTGACCGGCATCATTTTGGAAAAAATACGGCCCAATGATGCCGCCGGCCCATAAACCGCACCAAAGAGTCACTCTTTGTGGGTGCATTGGTTTTTCAGCAATCCCTCTTGGATTATCATTCGCCCATATGCGGCTTATTGCCGAATCCACTGAGGTGAAAATGTGCCTCATCACTGAAGATCATTTTCATCGAAAATTGGTCATTTACTGTTGCCATTTCCTGCCACCATTCTGACCATTGACGACGCTTGAAATGGTCAAGAGGCTTTAGTTCTTAAATCAATTACAACTTTTAAGGGTGTAAATGCAAGTCTTTATGCATAATGTTCATCAACGACGAGCGTGAGAGGTGCAATTGTTGGGCACGACGACGAGTTGAGGTGAACGGCTCTTCAACGACACTATCGCGAACAGCAGCAATATTTTCTGCAGTACGAGCTGTACGAGCTGTACGAGCATGCACTGGTGTTTTCACATCTCTTACAGACCCGGTTTGCTCAAACTTTTGCACAATTTTTCCGATTGTACGAACATTTGGACGATTAAATTGACCGAAAAAATCACGAAGTGCGCTATATGCATTTTGATTTGAACGTCCGTTTTCATAATAAGCCTGAATAACTTTAACGCGTTGTTCGATTGCGTGTCTTTCCGTGATTCAAATTGAATTAGTCTGAAATTGAAAATTGTCAAATGATATGCAGAAAAAAACTTGATGTTTGCGTGTGGTTTACATTCAACATCGGCCCTTGAAATTTAACCACCCTTTAGAATGCTGATAGCTGCATACTCAGATTTCTTAAATCTCCTGATATCCAAATTCACTTCTGATATATTATTTTTTTGCTTCAAATTAGCTGGAAATTCGCGTTTACTTTGGAGAATTTGTTTTTTGTTGTATTTCTTCCATATAACGAATGCTCGAACTTTTTTTATATGCGCAAAACTGCGATTAAAAAAGTTTTTCAAAAATCCACGCGAGGTTTTAGTTACTTGAAACTTTAACTTAAAAACTGAAAAACAGAAATTCTTCTAAATGTTCTGATTAAAATATTTAAAATGTTGATGAACATTTCATGAATTTTCTTTAAGTTATACGATGTTTAAAACCTTAAGTTTTGAAGTTTCTGTTGTTGTATAAACTAAATGTTTTTAAAAATATAGAAAATAAATCGCGCTGATATTAATACGAACATAGGTGTATATATGTAATATTTTTTAGCAGTAGCGCATGTCTACATTCTGTCAAAAAAGTACCAGGTATTGTTCAATAAAACGCAAAATAGTAGTTTACTCATCAAATTTTATTTTGTCGCCCTCAAAATAGGCTCCATTCGAAGCAATACACAAAAGCCAACGATTAGTCCAGTGATCAAAGCACCTTTTAACGCGTTTGAAGAGATCTTCTTCAGCTCCTTCAGCGAATTCTCCTTAATGGCCTTTATCAACTCAAAGCAGCGTCCGCGGAACGGCAATTTAAGTTTTGGGAACAGGAAAAAGTTACAGGAGGCTTAATCCGGTGAATACGGTGAACAACCAGCGATGATATTTGTCGAGTTTTTGGTCAAAAAAGTGTTCACAATATGAGCCTTGCAAGATGTGCGTTATCGTAGGGCAGGATCTATGAGTTTTCTTTCCACAAATTGGGCCGTTTACTAGGCACGTTCTCTCTCAAACGTCGCATAACTTCATTTACCGTAGAAGCATTTGAAATAATTCCGAGTGCACAACACCATGAAAATCAAAGAAAGCGAGTAGCATAACTTTCAGTTTTGACCAACTGTGACGTGGTTTTTTTTTTGTTTAAGCTCATGTGAATAGCGTCATTCCACCGCTGTTGACTGGTTTGCATGTCAAACTCATATACCCGCAACTCATCATATGTTAGAATGCGCTGGATTACCGTTAGGTCCAAGTTTATTTGCTCAAGCATATCTTCAGCCACCTTCTTTCGATTAATTTTTTTAAAGAAATTCAACTTTCTTGGAACGAGTAGAGCAGCCACGGGTCTCATGCCCAATTGATGGTGTAAAATGTTGCGAATTGATTCTTGAGGCGCGCTAAGGTCACGAGCTACCTCCCTCAAACTTAAATGATGATTTTCCAGCACCATTTACTTGACTTTGTCGACGTTTCCATCCATTGATGGGTGACCAGATCGGGGCAGATCTTCCACGACTTCTCGGCCCTCTGAAAAAGCCTTATACCACTCGTAGACCCGTGTGTTTCATTTTCAATGATTCGGCACACGAAATCCTGTTCTAAACACAAAATTTAAGACAAATTCTTTGTTCGATATTTTTATCCATAGTGAAAATCGCAGAGCACACCTGCGGTTGACTGATATAATTAAATGCCAAAAACAAGCTAATTGACAGATCTCAAACTCTGCGACACTATAGAGGATATTTTTACCAACATTCCAATAAAAAAATTTTACATTTGCGTAACGCGCGCCTTTTAAATAGACCATTCCCGGATCTTTTGTGACAGAATGTATGTGTTCTTACATACAGATATATTTCAAATGGTGTTTCTTTCAACACAATTGCAATATCCCTTTCTCTGGTTGACTACCGCTCGACTTATTTTGCTTTTTCAGTAAAAGTGTTATATTTGAAAAATTTCACTGTCACTTAATTTGAATAAAAATTCACAAAAATAAAATTGAAACACTAAATGATAGACCGAAATCATGTATGTATTTCCATACATGTATATCTGTATGGGTCCACGCACACACACGCACATATGTTTCAGTGAATTGTAGCCTGAGTTGATGTTGACTTTTAATTAAAATAAAATTCGCTGAAGCGCGAATTTCATATGTTAAATTTCCTTTCGTGTATTTATGCAGCTACATACATATATAGTTTACACACACACACACACACACACACACATATATGCATGCATAAGTGAATATTTTCTTACTTTTTTTGCTTATCACCTTGCAGGGTCTTCCAATTCGTTACACACATTCGGTTTTAACAAATGGCGTAAAAAAGAAACTGTGTTACATTTTTGCTCTTCTTTTTAGTACTTTTTCATTGTATTTGTAATATTTTCTTTTCTTTTGGTTGCATTACTTACAAGTAACATGTTTTCATTACAGCTGCAGCACTGCTTTTTTCTTTTGCTTTGCCACACATACATACATACATGAATACCTTCATACATACATACATTTACACACACATACATATTATCTTTGTATTCATTGCTTAATTTTCACTCGCCGTATGCTGTCCATGTCCTTTACGCCAGAAACATTTCAACTCATCGCCAACACATTAATATTAGTCATTTTATTCATTTACTTTCTTGTTTTTGTAATGTTTTTTTTCTTTATTTACTTTTTTTCCTTTAATTCCCATTGGTGCATAGGGCGTCGTATAAAGTGTGGTATAATTAAAGTGAAAGCGAAAAAACGAAACAAAAAACCCACTCACACACACACACACACACAGGCTTAAAAGGAATACGGAAGTAGTCCAAATGGAAAAGAGAGTTATTATTGAATTAGTATTCACACCAACAACAAAAACAAAAACATTTATTAATATTAAATTATACTTTAAGTCGACGAAAAAGCTTCTTATAAAAAGCATTTGCCATTTGCAAAGTAACATAAAATCAAAAGCTTAATTAGTTCGAGGGAAAAAACTAAGTTGCGAGTTTTGCTTTTGTAAATATATGACCTCATTCCTTATCATATCATACGCCCACTAAACATTACTTTATTATAATTATTTTTTTTTAATTTAATAAATTCTTCACTTCGCTAACCAATCGCTTATTCTAAAGTTTTCAAATCATTCGAAGCTGCGCCAGGTAAAGCTTGATTTTCGCAAAACGAAGAGAGTTATTTGGATTGAGGTCCATGAGATTGGCAGCCATACAGCCTGCCAAAGCAAATGTATATTACCATATTTCACCGAAGATTGGATATTCACAAATATAAATCAACACAGTCTCATCTTCTTCTAGACATATAAACCGAGTCTTTTACCGAAATTCTGTAAAGATACTGGTTCAAGAAAATAAATCCAACGATTAGGCCAATAATAGCGCGGAAATTAAAACTGCACAAAGTCTGCAGAAGTTAGGTGTCAATAAACAACTTATATGGATAGCAGTTGTTGCCAACAGTTGTTCCAACAAATAGAGCGTGCAACTTGGAATACCTCGTATAATCTGGCGAAAATCAACCGTTTTCGAAATGGGAACTATCGGCTTATCATGCAGGGAATTAAGAATCATAGGGCAAAACAGAATCCGGTGGAGTTCTGGAGTTCCACGCCCCATGCTCCACTAGGAGTTAAAGGGGGGAAATATATAATATATATGTACATATAACTACCTATATAAAAGAATGATGTATATTCATAATTGAACTGTAAAAAATAATCCTTGTGTAACTTGCGTGTAATTACCTAATATTAGACTACGATGCGCTCATGTTACAATACCTCTCGAAGCGAGTAAAATTACTACAGGGTGAACGATAGGAAGTGTTACCAACTTCACACTGCTTGTATCTGTAAAACAGCTCATGATATAAACGTCAAAATTGTTCTAATGACAGTTCAATATATTGTTTATAAGCCATCAAAGCATTTGTGTCTCATTTTTGTTGAATTTTTTTCTGTGATGGAATTGAAACGCAATAGTGTGATTGCGTTACATTTGGCTGGAAAATCACAACCAGCCATTGTTCGTGAGCTCAGTCACCTAAAAGTGAATAAAATGTTTGTGTATCGCACTATAAAACGTTACAACGATACAGCAAAACGCTAAGGTGGACCAAAAAACCCGCAAAAACGCCAGAAATGGTTCGGAAAGTGAAGGTTCGACTTGAGCGAAATCCACGTCGAAGTGGAAGAAAAATGGCCAAAGAACTGAAAATATCACTAGACAGCATTCGACGCATATTGAAAACTGAGCTCAAGGTCAAGGCTTGCAAGTTCCAAAAAGCACACGATCTTTCACCCCATCAAAAAAAAGTTCGGTGCGAAAGAGCAAAGGAGTTGTTGCGCTTGCACGAACGTGGCGAATTTCCTAACATTGTGTTTTCTGATGAAAAAAAATTCCCAATTGAGCAGTTCATAAACACTTGAAACGATCATGTTTACTTGACCGAACACTCATACGAGAATTTTAGCCTACGTATGGCCACTCGAAGCAATTTCCCATCACAAGTAATGGTTTGGGCGCAGTGACCGTTGACGCTCTCCAATCGTTTTTATCGAGCCTGGTGTCAAAGTGAATGCGCCTTATTATCGGGAAAATGTTTTAGAAGCTGCTTTAGAGCCGTGGACACGCAAACGCTTCGGTCGTAGGCCATGGACGTTCCAACAGGACTCGGCACCGTGTTCCACACTTCATTTCGTCCACACAATGGCTTTCGAACTCGCCAGACGCAAATCCGATGGACTATTCTATCTGGTCCATTTTGGAGAGCAAGGTGAGGACTAAAAAATATGCCAGTATGGATGCGCTGAAAAAAGCGATTATACGAGAATGGGCCAAAATACCTCAAGATCACATTCGTGCAGCATGCAACTCTTTTTTTGACCGTTTGAAGGCTATAGTCAAGGCAAAAGGTGGTCATATAGAGCTAAAGTAAATATATGTTAAAATTGTAATCATTTTTGAACAGGTTTGTCTTTGAAATCAATAAAAACTAATTTCACACAAAAAAGGTCTGGTATTTTGAATACGTAACACTTCATATTAACCCTGTATATTCAATACTGATTATTTTTCTGTGACATATTTCGGCTGAGTACGTTCTTATGCGTCCACTTAACGATCAGTGAAACTCCCTACCGAACCAGCTCTAGCAATTATGTCAGTTCTTTCGTTGCACTTGACATCTGAATGTCCTGTCGCCCGGGTATTGTGTCTGCCGAGCTCGCTCAGTTTGAATGCATTTAACTTCTCGCATAATTTTCGGTCTTACGAATAAATCCGAGCAGGCCTTAATAGTTAAGTGATTCACCTCCCATTTAGTCTCTGTGTTGCAGCAGTCACCTATATGGCGAACACTTCTAGTTTAATAATTTAAAGCGCATACTAGCGAGTTTTCGACATGAGCCAACCACATTATTCATTAACCTCTCTTAATATCTGCAATTATCATCGGCAACATTTAGATTGCAGACATCTTACTCCAAAAGGAACAGTCGCGTGCAGCCGAACCTACTACGAACATCGCATCGGCTCTACTAAAGTTCATCTTCCCACTTCAGCTAACTTGACCAAAACTGTAGTTCCTCTACTCAACAAAATTCCATTTTTTGAAAATCTGCAGGAAATGATTTGTCGCTTTTAATAGCTGTGAGACCTCCAAGTTTTGCGAGTGTGGAAAATTCCTTTAAGTCAGAAATCGGAATATGCAAGTGTGTAACAAATAGTTACAAATGAAACGAAGCGTTGCTAATTATTATGTTGCACCTCAATTCGTTCAATTGCACTGCATGTAAGTTAACAGCTTCATGTTAGCATTTGCTGTTAAATGCATTTGACGCTTTACATTACTTGAGAACAGATGTTAACCAAATGAAAGCAACCGAAAGCTCTGATTTTCAATAACTTTAAATTTACGTATCCACTATCAATTAGAGGAAAACTTTGAGGAAACCATTTTTTTTTAATTGTTTGATATAAAATTTTGAATAATGGATTCGAAATCGGCGTATTAAAACATTTAACGAAATAATGGTAGCGTCAAATGAAGTAAATGCAAATTCATAATTTTTATTTCTTACAGAATTATTTGAAGGAAGTTGTAGCCGCATCCAGAGCCTGGATTGCAGTTTGGCTTTTCGAAAGAATAGCGATACTGCCTTTAATCTGCGATTAGTAGCCTACACGATTTCCCAATTACAAGTACTTCCGCCTGGAAGACACTGCTGGTAATAGGGAGATGCACAGATGTTTCAATTTTAAGTCTATGAGAACATATACCAGCTCCAATACCACATTCCATTTTAGAGCCGTCTGTATAGACTGTAGTGTCGAAGTTGTTTAGTGAGAATCCTTTATTCCATTCCTCCTGAGATGAAAAGAGAGTGGCAAAATTCCTATTTAATGTTCCCGTCGAGTTTAACTGAGTTTGTCGCAATAAAAGACTGGCATGACCATAAGTTTTTTTCTTTCCAGCGCCCCTAAATGCGCTCATGGTTACTCTATTCTTTGTATATAGGTCTATTTGAATAACGTGTGTCAGTGCGTAGAGGATCTCCTAGGACATGATCGAATTGCACCGGACGTTATTGCACAGGCCGATCTTTGTGTTATACTTTAAATCACGAATTATAATTTAAAGTAAAATTCTCGAAAGAGTTTGTGTTTTATGCTATCCTATAAATTTTATTCGTTGGCGATACTATTTTGGTAACGCCGGGGTAGAAATCTTGACACAGTACGTTTCGCTTCATACTCAGAATATATAAGTACAGTCAGCCTCAAAATAAAGTGAACGCTCCATATTGACCAGTTTTTACTATTTTTTTATTTAAGTTTTTATTTATTTTTTTATTTAAATAGTTTTTTATAAAACTATAGTTTATACTACAACAAAAATTATGTAACGCAAAATTTTTACAAAATTTATAAAAATTCGGTGAATTTTCATCAAAATTGCATACTTTTTAATCAGAATTTCTAGATTAGTTTTATACTAGGTGTAATCTTTATGGAATGTAAATAAAAATTTATAACATTTCAAAAAAAAAAAAATTTCTATAGGAATTTCAAGGCTGCAGTTTTGTAGTCCATTAAATATTGGTGCAAGTGCAAGTTTCAAGTGACTCAAGAATTACATTGATTTTTGGCAATTTTTTCCTGCCAATTTGCAGTCTGATTTATTCCAAATCCAATAGGATATGATAGTTAGGCATATGAAATATGAATGTTTGGCAAGAAAAGAGCGAATGCTTATGGCGTTAAAAATAGGAAAAATAATTAATTATTTCGTAAGTTATGCACAATATAAATAGAAGAAATAGGGAAATTTCAAATTTTTCTAGAGAACTTAGATGTTATCAAATAATGAAAACCTCACGCTTTCCTAGTTTATATCAAATTTCCTGTCGGCTTACTTAGAAAATGAGCAAACTAAAAAGTACGTTTCCTTTCTCAATAAACATTTAGTGTCCGACTACAAAAGCTTTAGAATTTTTTTACCAACAACTTATCTCTCACACATCTAGCATTACTTTACTGCTTTACACCAGCAATTAAGTTTTATTCTTTCGTATTACACTTTCATTTCTATGGGCATTAGTGAAATGTACTTTACGTTTTTTTCTGATGTTTTTTGTTTTTTTTTTTTGTTTTGTGAATCTCTAAATATTTAGTAGGGCTCTATTTCAAAGAGATTTTTCACACTTTCTTTGTTGTCGGCTGTAAGGATTTGGACTATTTTGTATTTTGTGGCGAGTAGGTGAGATAATTGCAATTTCGAGTGCTAAGGCTCATTAACTTGCGTTGCTTTGCTTTCTTGATTACTGTTTGTAAATTTCTAAAGTTCTTTTAAAATTAACCTTTTCATTGAAAATTAGTACTCTTTCTTCTTTGGCGTGGCAAAGTAAACAACGGTGCTTTCAATGCTGCATAGAAATAAGTTCCTTTTGACATTAGCACGCAAGCTTCCCACCCCAACGGCCAATTTTTGGTCTCGAACATAAGGAAATGATTCTTAAAGTAATCTGAATATTCGATTCGTTTGCAGAACTCGTTTTTAGTTTTTGAGTTCCCGCATGTTGTCAGAAGAACTGTACTGACGTAGCGATTAACTATAGGTCGAAGTGCAAAATCTTATGGATAGTTAGCAAAAAAAATGCAGAGCAGGCAAAAAAAAATTACCGTATTTGAAGCGCCGAAAGCTCACGTGAGATTCATCTATTGTCTTGACACACCGAAAAAGTTATGATTTTATGTGACGTTGAAGCGGTATAATCGGTCTTTATTTATTCGTAGATCGACAAGAAGCTGCATTTTCAGCCAAGATAACGTCACCGCGCGTGGCAACTACCGAAATGGTGTGATTTTTTGTATTCGAAATCTCTGGTAAATATGCGTCACCTTGAAGGCTAAAATGAGTTTTATATGAAAAGATCTATGACGCATCAAAGACCAACCAACAGTTTGGGTATAGTTGAACCGAAATTTCGATAATAACCGCAGTCTCCCCACAAGACACTGGAAGACAGGGTAGCACGGCAGCGAGGTTAAACATATCGCACAACAACATATGCCGTAGTTGTGGAGAGATTGGCGAGAAAGAAACTCATTTTCACTGTCTGTGCAACTATCCGAGATTTTCAAGGGCAAGATTGAAGAAATTTCAGGATGAGAATTGAGGTATCTCTCTTCCTTTCTATACACAACCAAGTGACTTGATGCTCATATGAGCCATATCTACGATATCGCGCTTCTAAAAATTATACGAAGACAGTTATGTGTAACGGCGCTCTAAATTGGTGGTAAAGCAAAATAAAATTCGTTACATTCTTCAGTACCGCTGCGACGAAGTTCAAAAGTCGGAGCAGATGGCCAAGAAAATTTTGTTGTACATGGGCTCAGGAGAGTAACGCAAGCAATGGGAAAGTGGTTGTTTGACAGATTCCGTTTTGGTCATATAGACGTCGAGAATGAGTTGTGAGTAATCATGGAGACGAGCTGGCATGCGACTACGTTATCTAATAGCCGGGCACTTAAATTAGCTAGAATGCCATTTGGGATCATTTGAAAAAGGCAGATATCAAGAAAAAGCAAGATGTAAGAGTGTCAAACGAATTGATGACAAATAAAATATTTTAACGAATTGTCGCCAACGATTCCTTGGTGAAGAGTAACGAATTGCACCATGAGTGCCCAGAATTAGCAAAGTCGGAAGAATTGTGTATTCATTGCAGAATATTAAATTTTGAGTGATTGAATCCCTAGGGGCGTCTGGACAAAAAGTTGCTTTGTGGTGTACATCAAAACTCGTAATAAAATCATGTGAAAAAAATATCGCAAAATGCATTTATTGTTCCATGCGATCCCTTGGGCGGATTCACTTTTTCGATTTTCCCAATTTTTTTAAATTTCCGTAGTATTTCGAATCCACAGCCCGAATTTTGCTTAATTTGTTATTGTAAGATTAAGAATTAATAAAAAGAGGTTGTCTGTAAAGTCGGTTTACTGACGATAGTTTAACGTGACAACGTCATTAGAAAATATTGATGGAATGGTTGCAATTTTCAAAACAAAATTTTAATTTTATTTGTTTGATAGATATTTTGTATGGATATAGAGGAGTTACATTTACACAAACGTGAAAAATGACGAAACATTTATCAAATTCATGAAAGATATGTTCAATTTCGATTGTGCATCAGACGTTTATAAGAGGCACCATCATCGGTTTGCCTTTTTCAAGACACTTTACACTCGAAACACTCTCTTTCATTTCCTACTTTTTCTATCATCGTCCTATTCTCAACAGAGAAATGGTTCATTACCATGCACACAGGAAGAAGGCATATGCAAATACAAGTACGTGAATTTATATACAAATGCGCATATACATACATATACATATATGCTCACTCAAGTAGGACAGAGCCAGATGTCGAACGTTGCCGAACGCGGGGACCGATTGTGCTCTTTGCCGTTCGTTCCACGCTCTCGCTTGCAGTTCTTTCAAGGTAACGACAAATGAGCAAGGTAATGACAAATGAGCAAGGTAACGACAAATGAGCAAGGTAACGAAAAACATTTTTTCGTGCGTGCAGCCTGTTAAATCGAATTATGAGACGTTATCACGTCAAAAAAAGACTCACAGGTATATCTAGTGAACTATGTAAGAAACATGTGCAAAATATCGATTGATTCAGTGGATTTTGAGTTTAAAGTTAAACGATTTTGCCTGAGTTTAACAAAGCGCGCCAGTTGTACACACCAAGCGAAGACACGTTCTTCCCCACTTGATATTTGCAAAGCATCTTCCTCTGCAACCGAAGTGTTTGTATCCATTCGGATGGCATTAGCTAGCTAAGGAAGCCGGGTCTGTATTCCCTGTGTGATGTCTAACACATGGACTAAAGAACAACGCCATCATTCCAGCGCTGCTTTAACATTTCAATACCACTTTTGTAGAACGATTTACCTTTTGCTTCAAAATAAGCCTCAGTATCGGCGATAACCAAGGCGAATTGAGGTGCAGGTGGCGCCATTAAAAAGCAGTTACTTTATTTTTCGCGATTTTGACAAGTCTGACGTCAGCTCCCTACGCAATACAAAACAAACAAAAGTAGGAGAAATTACATGCTTGTGAAAATTCAGTGAATGACTTAGTAATATTGTGATTCGTGAGATTAAAACTAAACAAACTAAGGCAAACGAAGTGCCGCGTGTTAAATTGTTAAAGCACAAATGAATGTAAAGCCTCCAAATCCAGTTTTTTGCGTTTTTATGCGAAAGACGCCGTGGCTAGAAAATATGTGCGGGTGCGTATAATTTCTTGTTGTTTCTATTGCTTTCGCTTACTCTTCTTCTTCACAAACAAGTAATTCCCCTTCCTTTTGTTTGTTTATTGATGGACTCTTACGATACGGCGAATTCAGAAGGCACAATCTTTTTCTCTATCATTCTTGAGCGATAACGAAATTCCTTAGTAGTCGCCAATAGTCGTTGGGAGCCAAATCTGGCGAATATGGTGGGTGTGAGAGCAATTCGATGTCAATTCATATAGTTTTGCCATTGTTTTGATTGGCGTGTGACACGATGCGGTGTCTGGATGTAGCAAAACAGTGAGCAAACGCGGCACCCACTTTGAATAGAGCTTTCTTACAGTCAAATGTTTGTGCAATATAAAGCCATCACTTTTGAAAACTCTGCGATGTCAGCTTACTCACGCAACTTCATTTTTCAATCATTCAAAACTAGATGGTGAACTTTTTTGATATTTTCTTTTGTTACCGCGTAGTGGGATGCCCACTGCGTTGTGCATCATCGGTGTCTCTACGACAAACTTTCAAGTCAGCAAACCATTGTCTTATTGTTGTTTCTCATGAAGCCGAATTCCCATTACACTTTTCAAGCCATTGCTTTGCTTGAACGGTTTTTTTCCTAATAAAGAAGCAGTTCCAAATTAAAACACGAAATTCTTTTTGATCCATTGTTTTGAAAATAACACAAGTAGTGTAACTCTTAGCACAATAACTCACGAACAAATAGACAGAATACGAGGGGTGCCTTTTATATGTCGGGATTAGAGAACAAAAACAAATTTTAATCATCGAAAATCACTTTATTGTTTTTCAAAATATTCTCCATGAAGATCTATACACTTTTGCATGCGTTTGAACCAATTGTCGAAACACTTTTGCCGCTCTGAATGAGGTACCTTCAAAACATGCATTCTGAATGCCGCAACCGCTTCTTCAGGTGTCGAAAAACGTTGACCTCTCAGTTTGTTTTTTACGTACGGGAATGCAAAGAAGTCATTCGGTGCCAAGTCAGGACTATACGGCGGATGACCCATTAATTCGATGTTTTGGGTGCTCAAAAATGCAGTTGTTTGAGCCGATGTGTGAGAGCTCGCATAGTCCTGGTGAAGAGTGATCCGAGTGAACAAATGGTTGTGTACCACTCAGAATTTACTGTTCTGCGTTGTTCTAGTGGTACGGTTGCGACATGTCCAGTTTTTCCGAAAAAACAGGCGACCATTTGCTTGGAAGTGCTTCGTGCGCGAACAACTTTTGTTGGATTTGGCTCATCTTGAAACACCCATACAGTCGACTGCTGTTTACTTTCGGGCTCATACTCGTAAATCCATGATTCATCACCTGTCACGATGTCATAGACGTGTTTCGAATCCCCGCGATCGTATTTTTTGAGCATTTCCTTCGACCAATCGCTGGAAATTTTTTTGACAGTCAAATGTTTATGCAATATTGAATGTATACTGGTCCCACTAATGCCTAAGATTGTCTCAATCTCACGATAGGTCACATGACGATCTTGCAATATCAGTTCGCGCCCAGCATCAATGGTTTTCGGAACAACAACTGATTTTGGACGACCTTCACGAAATTCGTCTTGGAGTGAACTACGACCACGATTGAATTCACCATACCATCGACAGTCTTTGATGGAACGTCGTCGCCAAAAAATTAATTAAATTAATCCATGCAATGTTGCTGAGTTAGTCCACGTCGAAAGTTGTAAAAAATAATCGCACGAAAATGTTCACGACTTAATTCCATTTTTGGACCGAGATGAATCTTTTTAGTTACTGTAAACAACAAAAATAGCGCTGATATTTCAAAACGTTCTGAGTACGTAAAAGCCAAAAAATGTCGAACTTTGCGATACAGCTGTCAGTTGCCAGATTGCAACACCAGGGTTGCCAAATCCCGAAATATTAAAGGCACCCCTCGTATCATGAAATTTGAACATCTGTCTTTCTGAGGTTCGTACTAACTGAAAAGAGGTGAACGCAATAAAACTAGTGCCATCTACGTGTTAGACCCTGGACTTTTCAGCCCATAGGTTATTTCAATTTTTTCTGGCTTTTGATGTTGGGAATTTACTTCCAGGCCTCACAGGTGAATGCAATAAAACTAGTGCTATCTATGTATTGGACCCTGAACTTTGCAGCCAATGTATTATGTTGCCGTAAAGCTCATGCAGCTCATTATTCCATAAATATTTAGATAAGGAGCTATGCAATAGCAAATAAATGTCTGCGATGATTCGAATATATTTGCAAACGTTTTATATATTTAAATAGCAAAAAACTATAGAACGAACCAACTGCCGCATGTACATACATACATACCTGCACACGTCTGATGCGAGCTCCATTGCCCATTGCCGACGAAAAAGAGAGTCAAAGCAAGTGACCAAACGAAAACAAGCAAATAATTAATTGAAGAAATTTCCGGTGATGATGCTATTATCCACACTTCTAACCGCTTCTCACTTCGCAACGATATCGTCATTTGCTACCACCAACTGAAATGTGCAGTTCCATGTCCTTTGCTCCTCCTTCCCTGCGCACTCAATTTAGCTCGATTTGCAAATATTTTACAGCATTTTTCATTTATCTTCCGCCGGAGTTTGACTTTGACTTTATTTGTTTGCTTTAATTTAATCACTTTTCCTGTATTTTTTGCATTCCTTGTTTTTTCGTGAACTAGCAGTGCTGAAATTGCAATAAAAAGGGGTAACGGAGGCGCAAGCAGTGAAACTGGACAAGCAGTAGCAATGACGTCCGTGAAAGGAGTCACCAGCTATGAGTTGGGGATGCTGAAGCGTTGGTGCATTGCTGACAATTTAGATGGATTTTTATTTGTTCACAAGCGCAATTGTTGTAGTTGTAGTTTGTGCTATTTATTTGTGTTGCTGAATTGTAGTTTGTTTTTGCTGGTCAGCGAGTCGTGTTGTAATTGGAAAACCCGTTTTCCCATTTTCGCATTTCACTTTGGCACCCAGCAGTCAGCAGTCAGCAGTCAGCAGCGAACAAGCCTTAGCTTTGGCCAGCTAGTGTCAACTCCAACGGCAACACTTTAGTGGAGTTCCTAAAGCAAAAAAAAAATTAAATAGAAGAAAGCACAAAAACACACCAGCCACTGCTATTATTGCTGCTGTTGTTCGTGCCATAGTCGTGGCTAAATCATACAGTCGCTTACTCGCTGTCACTTTCCGCTTCAACGCTCACCTTCACCCAGCAACTATGTAGCCTTGTTGCACGGCCAATGTTCTGCAGTTTCCTGAGCGACAGTTAGCTGCTTATTTTAAAATTGTGTAGGTGTTTGTTTGTGGATTTTTTGTGCGCCGGAAATGAAAAAAGCTTCAAATTGAAATAAATTGTCAAACGAAAAAAGGTAAAACAACAGAGCCAAAGAAGAAGTAAATAGGGAAAAAGGTAACAGGCAAAGGCAACCGAATAAAAACAGAAACCATTACAAACAATCAGCATGATGCTCAGCTGGAACGACAACAACAAAAACAAAATAACTACAGTAATTTAATGCCTTAAAAACGAGAAAAGGGTTGCCCGCATTGATGAAGGTTTTTGCGATTCTAGCATTTCGCCCCTTTTTTGATTGTTGCTACTGAGCGTTTTATTTTTTTATTTATTTTTTAATTACTCAGTTTTCTTTTGCTACTCGCCTCGTGCATTTCATTGGTATCTTTTGTATGTTAAAATCACTTTGCCGCGCTCCTGATCAAGGCAATGACTCGTAATATATTTGACGTTTATTTGTATAACTAGCTACCAGCTCACTTCGTCCTTTTCCAGCGCAAACTTCTCTTGCATAGATTCTAACCCTTTCACTTTTATTTGTCATGTTTGCAAGACTTTTTGTTCTTGCTAGATATTTGCTAATTTATTTTGCCACGCTTCGCAAGATGTGTCTTAGCATCGATTGTGGCAAAAACAAAAGCGCAAATAGTCAAAAGGCAACGGACTACAAGAATTCGCGTAGTCACTACTTGAGAAAGTAAAATCAACAGAGCAAAAAAGCAAACGCAAAATTGCAAAGAAACAACAACAACAACTTATGCGATATAGTAAACAGCAACGCGTCAAAAATGCGTTAATAGCTTTTGCGTTGTTTGTGTATTTTTTTTGTTTTTACGCTACTTTTGTTTGTATATTTTTGCTTTCTTGTGTTTTTTTTTGTTTTTGCGTTGCTTTTGTTTGTACATTTTTGCTTTTTTTTGTGGTTTTTTTGTTATGCTTTATTTTTTTGCTACCTTTCTCATTAAGGATTGAGCATTTTTTCTGCTGAATTAAGCAACTTCCTGAAAGCAATTTCTTTTAATCCTGTTTCCTCAAACACTCAACACAATTTCGTGCTTCATTTCGCCTAAATGAATTAGATTTTTTAACGAATTTTTATATACAAACACACATTCATACATACCTACATATTTCTCTACAAACACACACTTATAAATTCATGCATTTAACATTATTTGTTCTCCTTTTCTATTGAGGACTGCTGTGCTCCCATGACGATCCCCTATTTCCGTCATAGTGAATGAAATGGAAGTTGTTCGTTACCTTCTTGCCTTATGTAATTATTGCCTAAACGAAATATGAAAGCACAAATATTCTGTAGAATTTTGTCAATTATATGAAAATGGCAAGTTTTGTGTTGGCTTATAGTAACTTGCTTCCTTACATGAAACTAAAATTAAATTAAATTAAATTAGTTAGGAAATCTTTTTTTTTGTGTGCCCAATCCAAATATTCAATATCCACATTTTACGTGAAGTTATTGCGTAAGTCCAAAAATCAGACTTTTACCCTCTGTTGGACAACTTTTTAAAACTTTCGCTTGGGCACCCGTGTTTGGCTCAAATGGTCACTCTTTTCGTCTCAAACCGACCAGAAAGTCATTGGACCTTTGCTTTCTTTTGCAACATATTGGATGTCGTGGCAAATGGCAAGGTTTCGTATTTGCAAAGAAGTTGATGGGCTCAGAAAAAGTGATACGAGACGGAATTTTTGACGGCTTTATCGAACACATTAGTCCTTGCAAGCATCGGAAATCGTATGAATAATCTAGTCGCTATTTCTCAATTCACTACTCGTTTCGCCACGGCATCATTCTTCATAAGCCATTCTTCTTCATAAACCAATTACTAACCCTAGGAATATTGTAGGCAACTAACCAACCGCAGCAGTTACTCTCACAGCGCAGAAAGATTGTCATCTTTGTTTTCAATGAGGCGAAAAGCTTCGCCGAGAAACTCTTTCTATTGTTTCTATTTCATGCAAGAATCCAGGATATGAACAGCACTCAAAAATCACTAAGTATGTAAATATCATTTCATATTTTATCATACCTTTCATTGTAATCAACTTTTTTTCTGCAGCCTTCTCGAAATGAGTCACAATAAAGAATAAATCGAAAAAATCCTTTTTTCACAACCAAAAAATTTTAAGCGATAATCAAACCAATATTTTCAACCAAAACCTATGAAAAGGGTAAAAAATTAAAAATATGTACCTGCAATACTTAAAAATGAATTATAAATATGCCGCATTTGCCACATACTCCCATACAAATGCATGTAAATGCATAGGGGTCAAGCCAGACCAGAGGTGCCCAAACGATGGTATAACTTTTTAAATCGTTTTTTTCCGCCAATTCGAGGATACTTTTTGAAAGTGCACTGTGCGACTCCAAAATGCTTTCTGGTGAAATCTGTATTGAGGTACAAGGTCCGGTACTCTATAACCAATTAAAAAGGCCATAAATTTAGTTTGGAAAATTACTTTTACTCAATTCAAAGTAAAAAATGTGTGAAAATAATACAAAATGAAAAATCAATTTACTTTTGCTTGATACGACCCACTTTTGCTTTGACTGTGGCCTTGAGACGGTCCAGAAACGATTCACACGCTGCCCGAATGTGACTTACAGGTATTTTCACCCTCGAACAATGGCTTTTTTCAACGCCTCGAGACTGGTGAAAGTTTTAGTTCGGACCTTACTCTGCACTCGAGCTTTGTGAGAGGGTGGCAGACCAGCGTCCATGGTGTCTGAAATGTTTCCCGATAATATTTCGCAGATACCTTGACGCCAGGCTCTATGAAATCGATTGAGAGCGCCCATCTGCAGTTGCAGCGGCCCTAACCATTACCAGTACCGGTTGCTGCCTTCTGGTGACCAATCGATGATTCATATTCTCGTATGAACTCAAGTCTGACTTGTTGCTGCTTTGGTGTGAGATCATGCTCCTATTGGATCTTTGAGATCATTTTTCAGTATGCAGCGGATGCTATGTTCAGATATTTTCAGTTCTTTCGCCATTTGATTGGCACTTCGTCGGGGATTTCACTCATGTCGTTTCTTTCTTTCACTTTTTGAACCATTTCACGTCGTGTTGCAGTCTTTTGATGACCACCTCCATGACGTTTCGCGATGCTACTAGTATCATTGTAACGAGTAATGGTGCGATAAACAAAAACTTTATTTACTTTAAGCTGCTCGAGCTCTCGAACCATCGCTAGCTGTGATTTTCCAGTCAAATATAATGCAATCACACAATTACGTTTGAAATCCAATACTGATTTTCTTTTTTCGCGTTTACTCCTGGCAAAATGCTTCCGCGCGCTTAAAAACAATACTCTGGACTGTCATTTAGCCAACTAACAGATAGCTGATGCATGGGGATCAGCTGCGCGAGCGGGTTGAAGTTGGTTGCACTTCGAGTACCGGACCCTGTAAGTTGCAGTGTTTGTCCATCATGGAACACTTTCAGGTTCATAGCTCGATATGATGCCACGTGGGGAACTTTTCCTTATATCGCCTAGAACCAATGTGAACCATTCAAAACTTTAAAAGGTCGGTGATTTTAACCGAGCTAAGATCTTCTACCTTAGTGAAAAATAGTCCACCTTAAGTGGTAAATCTGAGTCTGGATAGCCGCTGTTCCTCTCGGTATCGCAATGGCCAGGAACTCGTGATACTTTTGGGTGTAATTACTTGGCCATCTCGTTACGAGATGTGAGGCATTTCATACGTACCCTAGATATTGCCGACTCATTTCAGAGGGGATTTATCGCTGCCTGGCTATCAGTGAAAATGTAGACATCAACTCCTGGCATCGCGTCACACTGAACAAGTGCCACGGCTTTTATTATTGTCATTCATTGTAGGCTGCTTTGCCTAAAACCCTTATTATATTTTGCATATTTAACATTAATGCCAAATCCGTCCTCCTGTGTGGTTGCACCTGACAAATTACCGCGGCAATCACGAAATGTTTGTCAGCTGCTGCCTGGGGGGAGTGGATGGGGCAAACGGACAATGTTGCTAAACAGACCCTGCATTGGAACTTCTTCCAAAAAGCTGACCGACGAGTGGGTAGTTCACGCCCCACTTGGAGATGCTCAACAGTAGCTGTAATGTACTGTATTGGTCTTACGTTCAATGAACTGGTATGTACTTATATTATATAGTTCAAAACTGTGCCCGTTGGCGAAGAGTCGTAGTTGACGCCCTATGCTCCAATACGATTTAAAGGTAATACATTTATTCTTGCTCCAGCATTTCTTACTGTATTAGCTTGGGCAGAAAGAAGTCGATTAACATTTCATTAAAAAATATAAAAAAGATGACAAACAAAACTCTTTCGACGAATAAATATAAAATTACGGGCATATGCTTCAATCAATGAAAAATTGGTTTCTCCACCCTTAGTCCGAATTCTGAAGGTTACCTTTAAATTCTGAGTTTTTTAAGTTTTTTTATATTTGACAAGACTTTTAGATTTATGTATGTTTCGAAGTCACAGTCATACAATATTATTGCAGCCTGCCTATGCACATTCCTCTGGCCAATAGGCTACCGCCCGGCAAGAACAGCGACGAGCCAATGTTAGTCTTGAGCCTTAGTAAAATATTGGATGTCGACCTCATGCCGCTCACTGAACAGGGATTCTCTTAGTGAAAATGTCGTTTTATTAGAATCAGAACATCACTGAATTAATCAGTGAAATTCTATAGAAGAATACAAGTGGAATCAAATTTTTGTGACCTTTTATAATTCAACTCAATCGTTTGAATCAAGGTGAAAATAATTCAGAAGGAGTGGCCAACATAGACCGTTATTAGACACTCAGCAGATTTGAAGAAATCAGCTGATTCGCTGACGTAACAAGGGATATACCGGCGGTTTGTTTACGTAAAAACTGAGATTGTGTTAGTGAAATAAAAAAAAATTAACGTCGCTTCCGTCTATGTTACTTCGTCCACGATTGATTGGGCGAGTGTGTAAATACGTGTGAAATGAGCAGGCCAAATTCTGCTGCCAAATCCCCTATGACGTGGCAGCCGAAGTTAATCCCACAATTTTGCTTCGGTTGGGCAAACCTAGTAATCTTTCATCCTTAGTTGCAATCATCACACACAACAGACGCGAGGAGTGCAGTTCACATGTCACAAAGGCCATTTTTATTTTGTCACTGAACCAACAAAGACAGTCTAAAACTATTCAGCTACTACAAGAAATTATCAGCGGAATAAAAAACTAGAAATATACCTTCGTGGGCAGAAAATTGTGGTGTAGGGGTCAACTCAGACAAAACACAACTCATATTGTTCACTAGGAAACACAGAATTCCTCAGCTAAGTCCAATTATGCTCAAAGGGGATGCTCTTGTGATTCCGGAAGAGCCCAAGTTCTTGGGACTAAACATAGATAGGAAACTGACTTGAAAGTCAAACATTTTAGAAAGAGTCAGGAAAGTGAACCTAGCTTTTTATGCCTGTAAGAGAGCTTTAGATAAGACCTGGGGAATTAAACCTAAGGTTGCTCATTGGCTTTATACTGCTGTCGTCAGACCCATTCTTCTATATGGAAATGTTGTCTGGTGGTGTGCCATGCAGAAAAAAACCTATTCTAAGTTATTGAATAAGGTACAGAGATCAGCGGAATTAGCAATATGTGGTGTCATGAAAACCACGCCATCAACGGCTTTGGATATCATATTACATCCATAGATCTCTTCTGCAACTACTCAGCGGCCTGCTTCGCTTTAAGGCTTAAAGCGAGCTCACAGTGGAGGACTGTCACACATGGACATTCAACCATCTTAAACTTCTAAACGGATACACCCAGTGACTGTGATTATCACCCTCCCATTCTTTGCTTCGAAAGGAATTTCCTAATGAAAAACCCTTCTATACTGGAATGGCTTGAAGAAGATCCAACACCCAACACACCCGTTAACATCTACACGGACGGATCTAAAATGGACACCGGTGTAGGATTAGGGTTATTTTGCGAAGAGCTTTCTAGTAGTGAGTCCTTTAAACTACCGGACCACTGTAGTGTTTTTCAACGCTATTCATGAAGCCTTAAAATTGCTAAAGATAAACAGAATATCATCAACGGATATCCACATTATATCAGACAGCCAAGCTGCCCTATGAGCCCTGGATGCATTCCAAACAACATCAAAGAGTATCTTACGTTGTCGCCAATCTCTAAATGAGATGGCCAAGCAATATCGTATAATCTTATGCTGGGTTCCAGTCCACAGAGATATACCAGGGAACTGTAGGGCAGACCAACTTGCAAGAGAAGGTACCGGTATGCCAGATATAAGTAATTTTATGGAGATACCTCTCGCAACTTGTAAGCTTCTCATTAAGAACGCACTAATCAGTTCTGCAAATCAAAGATGGATTGGCGTTAACACCTGTGAAATTGCTAGGCAAACAAGGCCAAGGCTAAATTTACCTCTGTCCAAGAATATTACCATATAAAACTGAGTAGACTCACAGGACATTGTGTCATAGGAAATCATGCAAGGAGATTAGGCGTTTACGCGCATGATTTCTGTTGTAGCTGCAGAAATGAGGAGGAGTTGGAAACAAGTCAACACCTTTTTTGCACATGCCCGGCTCTAGCCAGAATCAGGAACCGATATTTAAAATCCTACTTCTTAACGAATATGGATAATCTATACATTTTAGTTATCAGCAACCTTTTACGCTTTGTCAAAAGCTCAGGATGGTTCAATATGGAGAGGGAAACGTGGTCCAGCCCCGCGGCTCACAACGGATCCATTTCGTTGTCTAAGTGGCATCGTTGTCTCTATGTGCGATGCGGCTGTCAAACCTAACCTAACCTAACCTACCTTCGTCAAACATTTATTGGGAGAGTAGAGTATTTTTTTTTTTGAGGAAAATATTTGAAATGAAATAAGGAATATTAGTATGATGTGCTTCTAAGCAA